>JAULAV010005042.1:0-26193 GCA_030789695.1 Scilla litardierei | reverse complement strand
CCATGCTACCGAACGACTCAACTTGTTCGTCAGCCATAAGCCGAGGGGTATCCCCCTTGCAACTAAACGTTCCTACTTCGTCGTCGGCCATAAGACGAAGGGTCTATGCCCATCGCTACCGAACGACTCAACTTCATCGTCAGTAATAAGCCGAGGGGCCATCCCCTCGCAACTGAATGATCCTACTTCGTCGTCGATCGTAAGATGAAGGGGCCATGCCCCTCGCTATCGAACAACTCTACTTGGACGTCAGACGTCAGCCGTCAGCCGTCAGCCGTCGACCGAGGGGCAACCCCCTCGCAACAAAATGACCCTACTTTCTCGTCTGTCATAAGACGAAGGGACCATACCCCTCGCTACTGAATGACTCTACTTGGTCATCAGCTATAAGCCAAGGGGCCACCCCCTCACAACAGTACGACCCTACTTTCTCGTCAGCCATAAGACGAAGGGGACATACCTCTCGCTACCGAACGACCTTACTGTAAGTCGAGACACCACCCCCTCGTAACTCAATGACCTTAAACATCTGTTGACCGTAAGGAATAACGTAACTGAATGACCTACACAAAATGAGAGGTTATCCCTTACACGATTTCAAGAACAGTGCCTTACTATAATGGTTAATGAGGGTATAATTCAACGGTTCAACTCCTACCACATTATGCAGTTTATTAACTCGTTGAAAGTGGCCAAATGGTGACACGTGCGCTCTTACATGCTCCTTAAAACAAACGACAATTTTTGACAAACAAAGAGGTACATGTCAACTTTTGGCAATATCATTTGTTTTGAATTACAAAATTGTCGTGTTCTTTTCAAAATTTACTACCCCAATACATTCAAAAACTTTGAGGATTAAGGAACCCCTAAGATCCCTCAACCGGATCGGCATCCTTTGATTTCCTTCGATCAAAGTAGTATGTTTATGATCTCTTGGAGCATCAACATTTACTTCCTTACATGTCTCGGTGACAACCTCGTCGACAGGGATAGCAGCATCTATGTTCTTACTCTGACCTATATCATCGAATGGGAAAATGACAGTGATTTCGTCGATTTCAGCGGCAAAATCTGGGAACCGACCCTTTATTTCCAGTCGGCACTGCTCATAGCCTTGTACATAGTGCTCATCGAAGTTGGGCAAATTGTCCATATATTATTGCACTGCCTTTTCCGTGATCTCTCTCGCATTGATTTCCTAATAGCCATCAAGGAGTCGAGTTTTAAGTTCACTCTCTCTGGCCTCCACTTGGCCCTTTCCTCAAGCAGTGTCTTTTCTGCCTACTCCCTCAAAGCAATTAGACCAGCCTCCCTCGTGCGAGACTCACCCAACTCATGCTTGAGTCGATGCACCTGAGACTGGATCATTTATTGAGAAGCTTCCATCTTGCCAGCTTCGTTTCGACCTTGTCAGCGGCCATCTTGGCCTCCTTCAAGGTGGCTTCATAGTTAGCCACTGCCAATGAGCGGTGGCGTAACTCAGTGCTAGCTATGAAGGCCTGTAGACAAGCAATAATTGTTAATTTCATTGCTTGCTTCAGCCAACATGAAGACAAGCATAATTGTTACCTAAACGATCGCATGAATGGAAACTGTGGATAGCCTCTCATGATCGACCCTCTCCAGACCGTCCATGTCCCTAGGAAGTGTCGAATTCTAGGCAAGTCGTAAGGCAGTCCCATGATCCAAAAGAGCCGACTCGTCCTTCTTAATTAGAAAGCTCGGCCGAAGGAGATCCTCCTCAGAACACTTAAACGGGGCTTGAGACGATCAATATTTCGGCAAGATCGATCTGAAATCTAAAGGAATATCCTCGGCCAACCGTTCAGGAGGAAATAGACCTCCCAGGGCCAAGAATCCTAATGTAGAATTGGCTCCTGAGGAGAGGATGACCCCCTCCTCCCGAATCGTTCTTTGAAAGAAGACCATGCATGTTCTTGCTCAAAGGACTGGATCTCTTCACGCAACTGATTTGCACCCAGAGAGGCAGTTGGGTCCACGAAATCATCCGAGCCAGACAAGTCCGAGTTGTCAATATGAACCCGTCGCCTCGGTCTCTTCACTTTCTCAATTGCAACCACCTCAAATTCGGTGGAGTGCTTCTTCTTTTTCCTCTGTTGAGGATGAATCGACTGAGAAACTTCATGGACCACCAGAGGTAAAGCCTCGGAGGTCCCAATCATTCCTCCCTCCAGAGAATATATATACTTGAGAAGAATACACATTTCCATCAGCCTCTCTGATAGAGTCGTCGACTGCTTCCTGCATCCCAGGGTCCACCTGATATTCCAGTCCGACCATGCCTGTAAGGAGGAGGCAAAATTTAAGAAAATGAAGAACAAGTTAGAGATGGTTGACGTCGAATCGACCTTTCGTCTATATTGTACTGAGCAGCACATGGTCAGACAATAGCTACTTCGTTCACCTGGTCCCCTCGGGCAGCTTCATCAACGAACGTGCAACCTTTTCCTTCTCAACGAAAAGAGGTGTATCCTCATTAATGCCCAATTCAGGAGTCCCCCATCGGGTATAGAAACTCGCCTCGCCATGAAACACCATAAATACGAATTGGTCTTTCCATTTCGGATTTGAGGCAGGAAGATCGCCAAATAATTTTCTTCCTCGGTGAGCGATTATCTGATACCTGCAGCCCGAGGTCTTGAAAGGAGGAATTACGAAAACAATTGAACAACTCCTTGGTTAGTTCAATCTTATTCAGCATGCACAGTGCGATGAAGCTGACCAAGACACCAATGGCGTTCGACATCAGTTGAAAAAGTGAAAGACCCATTGTCTTCAGCAAGAAGAGCATGAAGGGATGCATAGGAAATCGAAGTCCCTGATGGAAATTTTTGACATAAACCCCAACTTCTCAATCACCAGGGAGATGAGCCCTCTCCTCCCTTTGAGGCAATCGGATCTGATAGTCACATCGGACATATTTCTCTTGGAGATCAGGAATTTGGTCTGCCCCCACTCGAGAGACTTGATTGGAATCAGACTAGGCACGATGGCCTCCCCTTGTCCTTCTGAGAGATGGAGGCTGAGGCCTTACCAGTGACGCGAGCAGAGGAGAAAGCCATTTAGCGAAGTTGGAAATTTGCGTCAAGGATGCCAAAGACGATGGTTCAGATCTCCCTCCAAAACTACCTTATTAAGGCAAGAGATCTCATCATATTGGAACACGTGTTGGTTATCCAGACACCCTAGTATCTTGAATTTTAAATTGATGCATCGTCCAAATCAGAAGAGTATGTGTTTTGGCCCTTAAACTCGAGTACTTTTTTCCTCGACTGTCGTGCCCCATTAATAAGACGCAATGTCACTTGACCCCAAAAGACGAGCTTTCTAAGCTCGAGTGACGTGGGTCATTGTTAAACCCTTGGGCCGGGAATCGAGGGATTCACTCGGGTGACACCAGAGCCCACAAGGCCCGAATGAAGCTTGAAGCCGACCTAGTCAAAGCCCACGTGTCATTTGCCCGTTGGACTTTCGACGTACCAAACATGTGATTGATAATGGGCTAATAAATGGCGGAGGCATGGGTGACGGTTACCCCCATTAAGGGGGAGGATCGTGGCACCATAATTGGTGACGGTTATCCTCCCAACGTCACTGAAGAGACTTCCAAAGTCTATAAATACATATAAGATGAACAGAATAGGGAGGCCCAAGGTACGAAAGACCTAATACTATGACATTCTACTTTCCACTTGATAATTCTTCCTCCAAATAGCTTGCGACGACTGACTCGAGATGAACCTCCGTGGGTCGATCTCGACAGCCACGAGTCTTCCCTTAAGTCCCAGTTCTCACTTAAGCATCGGAGGGGATTTGGGTCGGAACCTATATCCGACCCCCCCCCCCCCCCCCCCCCCCTGACGTTTCCTTTGTGATGCATGAAGATCGTTGCATGACCCAACGGAAGGGTCGATCAACAACTCCCACAGATCATTGATCGAGTTTCAACCTTATTAAAGGGTCGAAGGGTCGAAGGGTCGAAGTACTCTGACATGAGACCGGTCGAGCTTCAGCATTGCAATCCGCATCCCAACTACCATCGACCCTCGTTCTGCCAATCGAGTGTCCCATTTCATCCACTGATAAGGATCCACTTCAGCAAGGGAGTCCACGTCAGCTCAATCGTTATTGATGCCAATGTTGGCTTTAACAATAGTCGTTGTGAGATATTTTCTTGGAGCTGTTTTATTGTCTTTTGTACAAGATTGAGGGCTTATTTAAGCTCGATTGAGAGGCAGTTTTTGGCACCAATGCTCATTGAATTAGAACTCTTTTAGAGCCAAAAACATAGAGAATTTCTCTCCCTCATTTTTCTTTCACTTTGGTTAAAAGTGTTCATGCATTGACATTGCATCTAGAGAGAGTTGTCCAAGTGTATCATCTTCTACATCAAGCACTTGGTGTTTCAACCTTCATGCCTTCATACACATTGGTAAGATCTATCAAGGCATAGTAAGGTTGTTTCTTTTTCGTTTCTTTGGTTATGAAACCTGGTACTCGGATTGTGAGTACATTATGGGGGGTTACTCCACTTGGAGGGTTACTCCATATCTTGATTAGAGGTTGTATCTCGGTTAGAGATTGTATCTCGATTAGAGATTGTATCTCGGTTAGAGATTGTAATCGGTTAGAGTATTCATGCCCCTGTTAGGGAGCATAGTGAAACTCCACATCTTGGGTTACAATTGTAGGTCTGAGTAGGATCGTCGGATAGAGATCCGAACCAGGATACGTCTCTTTGTTTGTGTTTGTATCGGCGTATCTCTTATTTGTGATTGTGTTGCAATTAATTTTCGCATTTGTTAATTATTTTTAATTAGCATTTTTAATTGTCATTTCACTATTCACCCCTCCTAGTTCGTTGCTTAGCATACATGGATCCTACAATAACAGTAACCGGATCCCGAGATGATCAGCAAATCGAAGACGTGAGTTGTTTCCCAATTAGGAAATAGTATGATGAGTCTAAAAGAGATATTTCTTCCTTTTTTGATCCATCGGTATTTAAGGCTAGGCATGCACGCGACGCCCCCATCCATCAGGTTCGAACCCTGGTGGCCCCGGGCTGGGGACATGCCGATGGACTAAACAGTGGCATGGACGGACCTATGGTTAAGATTTGCAGACATGGACGGACCTATGGTTAAGCATGTGCATTTAAGTGCCATCATCAAAATTTTAAAATACACCCCTATATAAGTTCACTAGAAATAACCCACACAGAGCCAAAAAAATCCCGACGAACAGTATGCAATGAATGCGTGCAACTGAAAAGGAGCGAGAAGTGTGGGTGCGTCGGTATCATCGCGGATGGGGGGTGGGGGTGGGGGGGTGGGGGAGGCTTATAGGGCAAAGATGCAATTAAGTGAGTTTGGGGGGCTTTTTTTTGGTTTTTTGCAAAGTGGGATGAGGGGGATGGGAAACATGTAAATATGTCAGCGTGGGGGTGATTGTTAGCAAGGGTAGTGGAATAGGACAATTGTCCCAGTCACAAACTGACTGTGATAAATGGTGCCACATAGGATAAATCTATGCGGACATCCCTTGTCTACAGAATGGATTATATTCCATAAGCCATTAGGAGTTTTAACAATGATTTGCCACACGACCCCTTAGAATAAAATATAATATAATAAAGCTTCTTTTTTCTTAAAGTTCCCGTTGACCCTGAATGAATCTAACTAGCATTATCATTAATCGAAAAAGGCAAAGCGCCCACATGGCTCTAATCTCGGGGCCCTTCGTCTTCGGAATCAAACAACCAAACAAAAATCTTCATCCTGGACCTCAATCACTCAGCCTTGCATCATTTCTAGAGTTAGATTCCAACAAGATTAAGAGTGCATGATGATATGAGTGATTGACAGTCAAAGCTCCGGATGCCGCTCTCTCTCTCTCTCTCTCAGATTCCAACAAGATTAAGAGTGCATGATGATATGAGTGATTGACAGTCAAAGCTCCGGATGCCGCTCTCTCTCTCTCTCTCTCTCTCTCTCTCTCATCAGTTTCCTAAGGATCAAAAACAGCACAAACGAAAAGAGCGATAGAACTGTTGAGAACATTTGGGGGGAGATCACAGATAAGCAATCGGATAATGGGAGTTATAATCACTGGCTTGCGTGGAGAATTAGGGCACCCACCCACCACTTATATTCTTCTTTAATTACACGAAAACTAGAAGGTGGCCTACCCAAATTGCAGGAACAAAGGAACCTCAACGTTCTGATCACAAACGCACTCCTAGGCTGAGATGCGTCGCATCTTCCTCTCTCCGCAGAGAGCTTGCCTTACAAGTGTGAGTCTATTCTGATTCATGGTTCGACTATTTACGTGATCAACGTTTAATTAGATACGTTGCAGGGTTCTTTCGATTAGTTGTTGGTGTCCTGGGACGTGATAGGGAGTCAAAGGCACCACAATGAAGCCAACAATGATTCTGTTGATCATGTGATTATGGGGGGCCTAAGACAAAGCGCAGCTGACCACCCATCATCATCATCGTACCTTTGAGCATGAATTATTAGGGGGACGTTGCATCATGCCTAACTTTGAGACCACCATCAATCATGTTAGTGCTTGATCAAATGATGGTCCATAACTTGATTGAAAATGTTTCTGGGTGTTTTCTCACCACTGAGTTGTTGGTTGGAGGGCTGGAGGTCAACGCTGTCAAAAGGGACGCGTAGGACCTCCAGGATCGGTTGAGGGCACGTTCGCTCGGTGAGGGACACGCGGATCCTCGCGTCGGGTTGCCAAAGGGCAGCCTCGGCAAAGTGACGACCTCCTTATGGTGGAGGCGAGCGGGCTTGGGGGTGGAGGCGAGCGGGCTCGGGGGTGAGGGCGCTCGGCTTCGGCTGGAAAGACACTGATGAGTAGCCACGGCGCCGCTGGATCTACTTGACCTGAATAGACGAGGAAGCTCGTCAGGGGGGGTCAGAGCTTGGTTCCGACCAAGTCCCCTCCGATGCCTAAGTCAGAACGGGTCTGATGGATACTCAGTGGGATCGGTACGACTCGCAGGGAGGCTGATACGCGAATCCTCGGACCGAGCTGTGGATGAGAAATGTAAGGTAGAAGACAAGGTCGTGTGAGTAGAATACCTCAGGATTCTAGGTATCCAGGAAGTGATCCCCTTGTACGTTGTCCCTCGCGTCCCTTTATAGGAGTCTTTAACATACGTGCCACCCTCAACGTCCCCCATTTCTGCCCCCATGATCTGCCTCTTTGATGGCGCATTCATACTCATGAAGGTGGGCATAATGGGGCCCCTTAATGGTGATAAAGGGGGGGGGGCGCACTTTAAGGGGAGCGATTAGCGCCTGCTGGCGCGGGCTGGTGGACGCACCCGCTTCGATCCGAGGCCGACCCGACTCAAGTCTTCGTGGGGTCGCTTGGCCCGCTCCTCCCTAGGGCTGCTGGCTTGTGGCTTGGGCTTGGGCCACTTGGTTTTGGCCCATTCACATAATGGTCATATCAATTGCCACCATCGCTCGGGCCGTTCGGATTCTGCCGGTTCGGTTCGGATGATGTGATTTGTGTGGATTTGACAGGTGCGTCAGTCGAGGCAGCGACATTAAATGGAAACCATCATGGCGCTGATATTCTTGAATTCTCATGCCCCTGGGAGCGGGATTCGATGCGTCGCGCCCACGCAGGATGTCGACACATGTGCTCGGGTGGATGGCTCGCGATTGAGCAGAGAGCCTCGGGGGAATGGTATAAAGGAAAGCGGCAAATCAGCGGATGAGGGTTCCGCTTCTTCAGCGCTGTCTTCTTCTT
This sequence comes from Scilla litardierei, assembly GCA_030789695.1. Taxonomy (NCBI): domain Eukaryota; kingdom Viridiplantae; phylum Streptophyta; class Magnoliopsida; order Asparagales; family Asparagaceae; genus Scilla; species Scilla litardierei. Next base: position 18,390 of record JAULAV010005042.1, on the reverse strand, counting down.
CTTCTTCCCCCGTGTTTCCCCAACTCTTTCCAATGACGCGTCATGTGTCCCCCGTCGTCCTCTTCTTCTTCCAGCGCAGGCCGAGCAGCCGCTGTTGACCCTTCCGTCCCGCCCCGAGGATCGGTCTCGGAGATCCGCCGTCATGGGGGCGACCTCTACGGGGTGCCCTCCGAGGTGTTGGCATGACCATCGGCAGTTTGTGCTACTTCGATCGGGCAACTGCGTTCCAGTTACCTTCTCCCCCCCCCCCCCCCCCCGTGTTGCCGGGCCCTTGAGAAGGATAAGATTGTCTGCTTCCCGGGCCGTTGTGAAGTCGGGGTGTATGAACATAGCTTTCGATTCGGGCTGCGGTTTCTTATCCACCCTTTTATCGCCGTGCTCCTGAGGGCCCATGGTCTTGCCCTGTGTCAATTCTGCCCTAATGCCGTCGGGTCTATCGTGGGGTTCATCGTGCTCTGCATGCTCCTCAGGATAGAGCTGACCCTTCGTCTCTTCGCTCAATTCTTTCGCATGAGCCACCACAAGTCGGGCGCCTGGATATACATCAGTGCTCGTCCGAAGAAGAGCTTGGTGTTGGGGCTGCTGTCTTCCTTGAAGCGCTGGAAGGGAGAGTTTGTCTTCGTGGGCTTCCCTCCAGAGGTGGATTTTTCGGTCTGATGGGGGGAAGCGAGCTCGTTGACCCTCGAGTTAGGGAAACTCACCGATGCGGAGGCGAAGGCAGTTAACACCTTATTGGCTGTTCCCATGGCCGACCGAAGGATCGACGTCCTTTTCTCGGATCATGTCCTGAGACTGACGACCGTGTGGCCCGTCGGTGTTTCTTCTCGGAACATTTTGTTTAGAGTGTTTGTCAAGCGGGCCTTAATTGAGTAGGGTCGTCTCCCCGACTTGTCCTGTTTTGCAGACGGGTTCGGCCAGGGCTCTTCTCAACCTTCCATTCCGGCCTCCGTGCCCAATCCCAACCTGCGGAGGGGGGATCATGTCTTGGATGTTCGAAAGAAACTGGGCACTGGATCTTCCGAGGCTGGCGTGAAGCGAGCGAGGGAGCAGTTTTCCCCGGTCCAGGGAGGGGGCAGGCAAAAGAAAGCTCGAGTCCGTACTATGGTTAGGAACGCTCCCCCCTTGATGCTTCCACCTAGCTTCCTCAGACGATGGATGAGTGGCCCTGGGGCGGGTTATCTCCCTCTCGCTCGGGCCCGCTTTCAGAGGATTATAAGCGGTCCTTGGGCGTGTTCAGGTCGGTCGAGGCTGATCTTCTGCGGTCCGAGGAGGGGTTGCTCAGCCCTCGTTTCCCAGTGGAAATGAAGGAGTCCGTTTTCTCCGACTGTGGGGAAGCGGCACGGCTGGCTGAAAACTGTTGCCTACCCCAGGACCAATCCGTGTTGGATGGAGTGAAGGACGACCGACTCGCGGCCTTCGTGATATAGGCCAACCGGCAGGTAGGACCTTGTGCGGCAACGTGCCTTGCTTTCTGTGGAAGCCTCTAACATGTCCCTTTCCCTTGACACAGTTGTCCTCAGTCGGCCTTTCGATGAGGCGCCAATTCGTGGCGCTCACGGAGGCAGTGACAGGTAGCGCCAAGAAGTCGGTAGCCGAGGGAGGTACTGACGTGGCGGCTCAGGATGCCGATGTCCGTGTTAGGTCATTGGAGACTCGACTGACCGAGCTCGCGTCTGACCTGGAGAGGTCGGACACAGAGAGGACTGTGGCATTGGCCGAGAAGTTGAAGCCCGAGGATCGGATCGTCGAGCTGGAGAAGGCCGCCGAGGCAAGAGCAGTCGATGGTCCGGTAGAGGAGGCTAACGTCACGGAGTTCGAAAGTCTCCTTGGAGTGGCGTAGGAGCAGGAGCGAGCTCTCTTGGCCAGGCTCGATGCAGTCTCTTAAGAGGGTGAGACAAAGCAGGCGGAGCACCAGTGGTGGGTTGCCGTACTCGAGGCCCGGATTAAGGAGCTGGAATCGATGGATCCCGGGCGCATTGCCAAGGAGGCCGTGTATGATTATGACACGTCCTTCGTCGCCGGGGCGATGTACGAGGCGTTTGAGAGGGGGTTTTCCCGTTGTCGGTCTGAGGTCCAGCAGAGGTTCACGTATTCTGGGGTCCGGTTTGAGGAGCTTCAGATGGGTTCTGAGGGTGAGGAGGAGGCCGGCGTCGACCGTCCCGAGGGTACCGATCAGCCGAGTGGCGCTCTCGCCATTGCTCCAGCTGCCCAGGAGGAAGGGTGGGCTTAGCGCACCAGTCCCCCTCTGTTTTGTCGCTTTATATATGACTTTCTGGCTTTCTGCCGTGCTTCTGTATAGGTCCGTGTTTGGCCAAACTGAATTCTGAAAAAAGCATCTTTCAAGCATCTTTCTTTCACACTGTAATGGTATGCCCCTCCCATAATCCCGGTCGGGATGTTAGAGCGAACGGGTTTGGGGGAATCGGGTCCCCCCTTTGACGATTGGTCCACTAGGTTGATGTCCAAGGGAATGTTTCCTGGTTCATGGCCGAACGAACGTTCAGCCTGCCAAGGGTCGTCCTTGGACTCCAGGTCGAACGGGTGATCGTCCTGCTGTGGGACTTTCCTCCAGCCTTACAGTCGATCGGGTGATCGGCCTACTGGGGGGAGTCGTCCCCAGCCTTACAGTCGGTTGGGTTGGTCGGCCGGCTAGGGGAGCTACCTCAAGGCTTACGGTCGATCGATTGACCAGCCTGCTGGGAGAGTTGCCTCCAGCCTTATGTTTGATCGGGTAACTGGCCTGCTGGGGGAGTTGCCCCCAGCCTTATGGTCGATTGGGTCGGTCAACCAGTTGCGGGAGCTACCTCCAGGCTTATGATCGATCGATCGATCAACCTGCAGGAGAAGTTGCCCCCATCCTTATGGTTGATCGGGTAACTGGCCTGCTGGAGGGGTTTCCCCAAGCCTTATGGTCGATCGCTTGATCGGCCTGCTGGGGGAGTTGCCCCCAGCATTACGGTTGATCGATAGTTTGGCCTACTGGGGGGAGTTACCCCAGCCTTACGGTCGGGGTTGTTCCCTGCCGCGCCGGAAGAATGACTAGATGCAGGAAAGTGCTCTTCTTTATTCATGGTCGTTTTTCGGTACATTTACTTTCAGGAGGTGGGGCAGTGTTGTATACACTCATTGGTAATACATGCGGAGGTGCTCTGCGTTCCAGGCGTGTGTTAACGTCTTTCCTCCTAGGGTAGAGAGCTGGTAGGTAGTAGGGCCGAGGACCTCTGCGACCTTATAGGGCCCTTCCCATTTAGCTGCAAGCTTCCCCTTGCGAGCGATCTCTGGTATAAAGATAGATTTATTGAGGACCAAATCCCATGGGTGGAAACTCCTTCCTCTGATCCGGGAGTTGTAGTAGCGGGCTACCCGGTGTTTTTATCGGATGATCAAGGCCAGGGCCTGGTTTTTCGTTCGTACATGAGCTCTAAGTTGATCTCCAGACCCTCCGAGTTTCTCTCTTCGTCTAATTGTCTGAGGCGGAGGGATTCCTCGCACACCTCTACGGGCACAACTGCTTCGGTGCCATAAGTGAGCATGAAGGGGGTCTCCCCCGTGGCTTCCTCATGGGTCGTTCGGTATGACCAGAGTATCCCATGAAGTTTCTCCGGCCATTTCCCCTCTGCCTCTGCCACTTTCTTTCACAGTGGCTGATGATACATTTGTTTGAGGCTTCAGCCATCCTATTGGTTTGGGTGTGTGCCACGGAGGCAAATAGAAGCTTGATTTTCCACTGACCGCGGAAATATTTGAATCCTGCGGAATCGAACTGTTTTCCATTGTCAGTGACGATGGATCGAGGGATCCTGAACCTGGAGATGATGGAGTTTCATACGAAGTCCTTCGCTTTCTTCCAGGTGATGGTGACCAGTGGCTCGGCCTCGATTCACTTGGTGAAGTAATCCACTGTCACGATCAGGTGCTTCCTCTATCCTCTCCTGGGGTGAAAATCCTGAGGATGTCTAGACCCCATTTGGTGAACGGAACGGGGCTAATTATCGGGATGAGGCCCGACGGTGGAGACGAGCCGAGCCTGGCAAACTGTTGGCATTCCAGACATTTCTGGACGTGCTCGAGCGAGTCTCTGACCAAGGTCGGCCAGTAGTAGCCTTGTCTTAAGATCTTCATGGCGACCGTCCTGCTCACGTGGTGATTCCTGCAGATCCCTTCATAGACCTCCCGGATGACATAGTCGGCCTCCTGCGGCCCGAGGCACTTGAGGTAGGGGAGGACATCAGCCTTTGTCCAGCGCCTTCTGTACAGGACCCCTTCATGGAGCACGTACCGGAGGGCGTTCCATTCTAGCGTGCGATGTTCGTCCTGTTCTACCGGGACTTCTCCCGTGGATAGGTACCGCACACTAGGATCCATCCAGGTGGGCTCTGCATCGATGACCATTAGCTCTTTCACCTCTGTGCTGGGGGTTTGAAGGTGCTCAACATAGATGGCGTGGCTCAACTCCTTAAGAGAAGATGAAGCCAGCTTGGAGAGGATGTCGGCACAGGCATTCTCTGACCACGACAGGTGGAGGGTCTCGGCGTGTTTGAACCTGGACAGCTCGACCCTGGCCGAGGTCAAGTAGCGTTGCATCACCTCCTCCTGAGCCTCATAGTCCCCTTGCAGCTGGTTGGTGATTAGTTTGGAGTCACTAAGGAGGCGCTCGGAGTCCGCTCCCAGGGCCTGAGCTAGATTTAGGCCATTGATTGCGGCCTCGTACTCGGACATGTTGTTAGTGGCCGGGAACTCGAACCGGAGTGCATACTCAACGGTGTGTCACTCAGGGGTCCAGATGATGATGCCGGCCCCGCTCCCCGCCTGGGTCGCCGAACCATCCACGTGGACTACCCACGCATCGTTGCCTGCTGGTTAATCGGTGAGAACGACGTCAGCTGAATGGAAGGACAAAGGTTGAGGCGTTACCATTTCGGGTTCCCGTCCTCGGGGGGCACTCCTCCGTTGATGGTGCATTCAGCGATGAAGTCTGCCAGTGCCTGTCCATTGATGGCAGCCCGTGGTTTGTATCGGAGGTCGAACTCGCTCAGCTCTACTCCCCAATTCAGCATGCTCCCCATCTGATCGAACCTCTTGAGGTTTCGCTCGAGCTGGGAGTCGGTTAGGACTAGGATCGTGTGGACTTGAAAGTAGGGGCCAAGTCGACGTGCGGAAAGCACGAGGGCATAAGAAAGTTTCTCCATGGGGCTGTATCGTCCCTCTGCATCCCTCAGGATTCAGCTAGTATAGTACACCGGCCTATGCACCCCGTCGTCTTCCCTGATCAGTACCAAACTCACTGCTTCTTCGGTGTTGGCTAAGTAGAGGCTCAAAGGTTTCCCCTCCTTAGGCTTGGAGAGGAGTAGGTATTCCTTCAACTCAGCGAACGCCCAGGCACAGCTCTCATCCCATTCCACAGCTTTCCTCTTCTCGGTGGGTTCTGCGAGAGCCTTTCTCAGGGTCCTGAAGAATGGGAGCGATCTCTAAGGGGATTTGGACAGGAAGCACCCCAGAGCAGCGATCCGCCCGTTCAGCCTCTGCAGCTCTTTGATCTTCGTCAACTCCCTCATGTTGACCAGGGCCTCGATCTTGTCGGGGTTGGCTCCGATGCCACGGTTGGTGATCATGAAGCCCAGAAATTTTTTGGACCTCACCCCAAACATGCATTTAGTGGGATTGAGCCGGATGTTGTGCCTTTGCAGCTGCTCGAAAGTCTCATAAAGGTCGGCGATATGGTCGGTGGGGTCCCTGGACTTGATCAGCATGTCGTCCACATAGACCTCGAGGTTTCTTCCTATATGGGAGCCGAAAACCCGGTTTACCATCCTTTGGTAGGTTGCCCCGCATTCTTCAAGCCAAAGGCATCTTCTTGTAGCAGTAGGTCCCCTGGTCGGTGATGAATGAGGACTTCTCTTCGTCTTTCAGGTCCATCTGGACCTGGTTGTATCCAGAATAAGTGCCCATGAAGCTGAGCATCTCATAGCCTGAGGCGTTGTCTAAGAGATGGTCAATGCAGGGTAGCAAGTAGCTGTCCTTGGGGCAGGCCTTGTTGAGATTGGTGAAGTCAACGCAAATTCACCACTTGCCGCTAGACTTTTTTACCATCACGACGTTGGCGAGCCATTTTGGGTACCAGACTTCTCGGATGAAGCATGCGTCAAGTAGGTGCCCCACTTCTTCGGAGGCGGCACTCATCTTTTCGCCGCCCAGGTGACGTGCGTTTATATTTCATATATTCACGCACGCTTTCTTTTGTGTTTCTCCGTGTTTTTCCGCCGTCTCTTATTCGTTTTCGTGTATTTTCCCGTTTTCTTTCACTTTTCTTTGTTTATCCATGATTGCAGGGGATTGACCACGTAGGGGACGTTTAACGATGATATCCCAAGTCCCCGGAGCAACGGGAGAAGTCACGCGTGATCTAGGGGGTCAAACGTCGAAGAATTCATCTTTCAGCCCCTCACCCGGTCGGTTGGTCATCTTCAACCGATCGGGTGATGCACGCGTGCACCACCCGGTCTCTGCCGCAGCTCACAAAGAAGTCGCCCGACCGGTTCGCAGACCGGTTCAGCGGGGGCTGTTCTCTGTTTTCTCGAAGCAAAACGCCAACCGATCGGGTGACTCTCACCCGATCGGTTCATCTATAGCTGAAGAGGAAGAGCTAAAGACACGGACGTCGAACCGATCGATTCACCCGACTGCTCCAAGATCCAACCGGTCACTCAAGAACTCACCCGACCGGTTCATGTGATCGGGTGAAAGCTCGCCGTTTTCTGTTATTAATTTGTAACGGATCAACCGATCGGTTGACTTGTCAACCGATCGGTTGATACGAAGGTCTATAAATAGAACCCCTAGGGTTCCAGAAACGGGAGCTGTTATTTTTTCTACTGTTTTATCTCCTTGTGACAGCTGTAATTGTTACTCTTTTGTAAGTTTTCAGATCTTTCTAAAATTTTAGTATTGTCTTTATTACTCCATTACTTCCGCATTGCAATTGTCCGATTATGATTCCAACGGTTAAATTTCATTTAGATCGCTTTTTCATGAATTTTTGTGAGTAGTTCCCAAATCTGGGATTTTGGTGGAAACCCCTTCGGGTGCTCTTCCCGATGCGTCCATAGGGTTAGGAAATCGATAGGGAGTAGGAATCTAACGGTTACGCGGGGTGTTTCATTGTCATCGGCGGGAAAAAGACCGCCTTTGACCGTTGGGCCAAGGGGGAATAAACTTGGCGGTTGACTCCCTAGCCATAGCTCACACCCTTAGCGTAGATGCTGAATCCTAGCACGCGGGAGCGGCAGGATGAGACGTTGGGAGATATCGTTGCGGGCTTAGTGCTCCCGGGATCGATCAGTGTTAATGGACACGGGAGTGCCCACTGATCGAATCCGGGAAGTCCGGTGTATCATCCTGGGCACCAACCGGAATATCGGGCCCATGGGATGCCGGTACCACTTTCAGAGGCATCGTCTCACCATTAGGCCCTAATCCCGATCGCTATCCATACCTGTAGGCCGTATCGGCGAGAGTCTCTCGTCGGGTTGGAAACCAAAGTCCCGGGTTTTCTTTCTTGTTGTTCATACCCTTTTATTTCCTTTCGTGACAACCATTCACCGATTCGGGCTAGCTCGCCCCTCGGGGTGATTTAGGTCCTACCTGACCCAAGCACAACCTCGCCTCCCTGAGTTCGATATTCCCGCACCCTACACTAACCGTGAAACTTGCGGTAAACGACACCGCGCCGCCGCAACGCAAGCGGGGCACCGGTCAAGTTTATGGCGCCGTTGCCGGGGAGGCAACGTGCTTGTTATTTTAGGATCTCTTGAACCCTCGTGTCTAGCTCACATCCCTACCTCGCGATAATTTTCGCATTCTCCTTTTTCTTTTTTATTTTTCTTATTTTTATTTCTTATTTTATCTGTTTCTTTCCCACTTGTCGCTTTACGGGTGTTTGTTGTTTTTCATGCGCAGGAGTTCAAGGAGTCTTGACGACTTGATTCCCCTCGATCCAGAGATTAACGCCACCCTTAGGCGTTTGGCCGCTGAGAAGCGAAGAAGAGAAGATCCCGAATCCATGGAGGAGAACACCCCACCTCACAAGTCTCTGCTGGAGTACTCGATGCCATCCATCGAGTCGACTTCCGCCATCCGATCTCCAGCTATTGCGGCCCAGAGCTCTGAGCTGAAGCCGTCTCTAGTGACATGGATCCAGCAGGACCAGTTTGCGGGTGCACCCATGGAGAGCCCGATCGAGCACCTAGACTCCTTCTTGGAGAAGTGTGACACCTTCCGGATTAATGGTGTCACGACAGAGGCTATCCGTCTGAAGCTGTTCCCCTTCTCTTTGCGAGACAAAGCCAAGCAATGGCTAAGGGGGGAGGACCCCAACACTTTCAACACCTGGGAGAAGCTCTCCAACGCTTTTCTGACGAAGTTCTTTCCTCCGGGGAAGACCATGAAGTTGAGGAGTGAGATCTCCTCCTTCTCCCAGGCCAGCCACGAGTCCTTGCATGAAGCTTGGACGAGATATAAAGAGATGCAAAGAAGATGCCCTCACCATGAGCTTCCGAAGTGGCAGATTATTAATCTGTTCTACAATGGGTTGAGGGATGACCTGAAATATTCTATGGACGCCGCGGCTGGGGGTTCCTTCATGTCTAGGAGCGAGGAGGATGCCGGGCATATTCTGGAAAATATGGCATCCAACAATGAGCGGTGGTGTGACGAGAGAGCCACACCCAGATCCGGGGGTATACACAGAGTCGAGGACGTCGACAAACTTTCAAGCAAGTTCGACTTGCTTTCGACCCAGATCTCCGCACTAATGGTAGGAGCCGGTGGGGCCGGTACACAGCAAATTTCTGCGGTGGAGTCTGAATTCTTTGGGGAATTCGACGGTGGTGACATCTCACCACCGCTGGATCAGGCGAGCGCACTATTTTACAACCCCACGGGAAATGCGCCGTATCTGCCAAGGACAAATTCCAACCCGGCCTACTCTCCAAACAACCGGAACCACCCAAACTTCAGTTACCGGCCACCATTTCAGCCCTCGCCGCCTCAGCAGCCGCAGCAACAAACATATCAGCCGGCTAGGTCACAGCAGAATCAGGTTCAGCAGCAACCATTTCAGCAGCAACCATTTCAGCAACAACCTCAGCAACAATCTTACGCCCCCAGGACTCAGCAGCCGTTCCAGCAGCAGTATAGCCAACAGAGGGCCGTCTCACCGGTTGAGTCTCTCTTGACTCAATATATTACCAACCAGGAGAAGATCAACCAAAAGCTGGAAATGGGTCAGCGGACCCTCACGGTCCAAGTAACCCATCTGGGGTTACAAGTGGCGAACCTTGCAAGGTCACAAAACCAATTACCGCCACAACCGGAGGTGAACCCGAGGGGAGCAACCCAAACATCGGCACTCGTGCACGAGCACGCAAATGTGTCCGCTATCGTTCTGAGAAGCGGGACACAAATTCCTACTAGAGTGCCCCCTAGCAACCCGGAGGCACCATTGGTCGTTGAGAGACCGACCGAAAAATCAAATGACGCCGGTGCTTCGTCATCAAATCCTATGACTCCGGAGGGAGCCTCTGAAGAAGAGAAGAAGGAGGAGGAAGAGAGCCTGAAAGTGTATAAACCCGTTGTGCCATTTCTACAACGGTTGGCTCAGGCAAAAATTGATGAGAAATATGGCAAGTTCTTCGCCATGGTCAAGGACCTAAGCCTGCAAATCCCCTTCCTAGAAGCAATCGAAACAATCCCCTCATATGCAAAATTCTTGAAAGATTTGGTGACGAGAGGGTCTAGAAAAGAGAAAGTAGTGTTGACGGCGGAGTGTAGCGCTCTTATCCAGAGGGCAAATCCGCCGAAACTTAAAGACCCAGGGAGCTTCTCAATTCCTTGCACGATCGGGGCAGTAAAGATTCATCGTGCACTCGTCGATCTAGGAGCGAGTGTAAGTTTGATGCCCTTGTCGATGTACAAAAGGATAGGAATGGGTGATTTGGAGCCCACCGGTATGACCCTACAACTAGCTGACCGGTCGGTCAAATATCCGGTGGGAATTGTGGATGACCTCCCCGTGAATGTGAGAGGGGTGCATGTGCATGTGGACTTCGTAGTCATGGACATGCCTGAAGACGCACACACCCCCATCATCCTGGGACGGCCTTTCATGGCCACTGCTGGCGTTTTGATTGATGTGAAGAACGGAAAACTTTCTCTAAACGTCAGCGGAGAAAAAGTTGAATTTGATCTGGGGTTATCCATGAAGTACCCCGATCCCCCAGACGACCCTCGGTGTAATTTGCTGGAGATGGAAGAAGAAAAAGCTGTTGAAGAGAGCTTCTGGGAGATTCTCTTAAGAAACCCCCCCCCCCCCCCCGATGACTTGGGGGATTCAGAAGATGGAGACGGCCCCAAGTACAAAGAAGCTGCTGGAAAACCGAGTGCAGCAAGAACGACCCCTCCCGGGTTCCCCAAGGCTCCTCCTGCGAGGAGAACGGGGAAAGAGCCCATGGACCTCACTAAAGACGAGGTCCGGATCCTAAAGAAGATGGCGGGAAGCGCCAACACGAAAGAAAAGCCCCCGGATCCCAAGAACAAGGGGAGGGTAGTCGAGCAAGTATTTTTCCAGCCGCTGACTACTCCAAGTGCCTTCAGCTCCAACGAGAAAGAGATGCCAAACTTCGGGCATCACCCGTATCGACCACCATGAGCATCTCTTGCGGGCGTCGAGCCAACGACGTTAAACAAGTGCGCTTCATGGGAGGCAACCCATGTTCTAAACTTTTTCCCCACTTTTCAGCGTTATTTTTTGACTTTATTTTGTCTATTTTTATAAATAAAATTAGCCGCGAGAACATCCGTTCGGGGACTTAAACAAATCTATTGGTTTTTGCAGGAAACAAGCCCCAACCGATCGGATGACAACTCACCCGATCGGTTGGGATGTATCAGATACATGCCGAGATCTGCCCCCATATGACCCGATCGGTTGAGTAATGAAGAGACCGGGTGACAAACCGGGTGAGCTGGGGAGAACTCTCGGAAATTTTTGGGGAATATCAACCGATCGGTTGAGTTCGAGCGCGATCGGTTGACATGACCGGGTGAGCAGCCCTAAGTTCTCGGGAAAATGAGTGGAGCGGCCAACCGATCGGTTGACAAGTCACCCGACCGGTTCGCCTGTAGCATTTCTTCGGCAAGAATTTCGACCTAACCGTCAACCGATCGGGTGACAAGTCACCCGATCGGTTCGACTTAAAACCCTATATAAACCCCCCGACATCCGCTCGTTTTCACCCTCGCCCGATCGCAAAATCCGTCGTCGTTTCGCCTTCCCCTCTTCCCCAACAACCGATCCTCACTCCCCCACGACCTCTACTCCTCCATTACTCCCTCCCTCCACCTCCTCCATCAATCCCTCCATCATCTACACCCTCTCTCTCCTCCCATTCCGAATTTTTGACCTAGTTTTCCCCCAAACCACACCCATCCGAAAATTCTTGCCGAAGGAGAACGCCGCGGCTCCACGCTACTCTCGCTGAACAGTGTGGGGGCACCTACGAGCAAGCTCCGCCATTCCGCTTGGGTACACTCGCTCCTAAGCTTATATTTATATATTTGCCCTATAAATTGTGCTTGCTCGTTTGCTTGTGTTAGTGTGCATCCACTGTTTTTGCACTCATTCATACACGCACACTCACACATGGCTAAGGATAAGGACAAGGGGAAGGGAATTATGCGGGAAGAGGAGCCGTCTCGAAAGAGACGAAAACAAACACGCCCCCCCTTCCCGTACACGAGCACTTACACTTGGCCCTCCTCCGCCTGTTATCCCCCCTGTGGACCCAATGTTGGGCCCGCATGGGTATATTTTTCGGAACCATGAGCACAAAGATTTTTACCGTAGGCTTGATGCTCGAGGGCATCTATCTACTAAGTTCCCGCACGCACGTACACTTGTCGATCTCGGTGTCTTCACCGAGGTCGAATCTCTTTTCGCTAACTTAGGATGGTTGGCCTTTCTTAATGCACATGCCGTATCCTACCCGGCACTCACACTCGAATTTCTCTCTACACTTGTTTGGGAGTCCGGGTCGATCATTAGATTCAAGGTGCGTAACCGTAGTGTCACCACAAATCTGAACACGATTAACGATATATTTGGTTTCCCCAATCTCGGGGATGATTCCATCCGACACTACGGGTACACGCCCGAGTTTGATGTCGATCAATTCTGGTCCCGCCTCACATTGATCCATGACTATCCCCGAGGAAGGGCCAAGGCCTCCTCCATCATTCATCCCGTGTTTCGTTTAGCCCACAGGATCATTTCATCTGCATTCTTTCCTAGGGACGAGTCCGACACTGTGACTATCCCTGACCTTTTTATCCTTTGGGCCATGACTTTCCCTTATGTCCGGGATGATGATGGAGTTAGCTTCAGGGCCCCTACCGTCCCCATCCATGGCAGCGATTGGCTTGTTTACAAGCTACTCGAGATCAGTCGGGCCGGTAAGGGGAAGTTTTGTTGTGGGGGCATCATCACGATCATCTGCTCTCACGCCCAATTCAATATTACCATCCCCGATAATCTTCCAGCTGCCGCAGGACCCTCACATCTTGATATTGATGTCCTGCGGCACATCCACATGATTAAACCCCGCTCGGATGGCCGCTTCATATTTCATTATGGCCACCCCCAGCCCCTTACACCATTCTGCCCAACCCCGCTCGCATGACCCTTGCTCTCGTGGGAGATTGGACTTTCCCTCCTGATCCCGACTTCTTAGCTGGGTTGAATCTTCCTTTCTTTCCCGCAGACGCCCGCAGGCCACCGTCCCCTGCCGCCCACTTAGGCGAGCAGGATATCCCTGCGTCTGGGGAAGATTTAGGGGCTGGCCCGAGTCGTCCTGTTTCTGCTCCGGGACCGATCACGTCTGAGCACCTCTTTGCGGCCATTTCTGGCCTTGTCTCCTGTGCCAGCATGACCACTGCCACCGGCACCTCTTCGACCTTACCTGGCGGCACCACCTCTGCCTCGCGTCAGTTTACATCTTTTGGTCGCCGTCAGGTATCTGCCCGTCTGGGACTTGAGAGGGAGGTCACTGCCCTTCGTGAGCTCGCCATGTCCTCTGCTTCCTCGGACCCATCGCCATCCTCCTTTCTTACTCACCCACGTTTCCTCGCACTTGAGAGGAACGTGGCCGCCATTCTCCGCCTTCTTACTCATATCCACGGACCACCTCCACCTTCACCACCTCCACCTTCACCACCCCGGCGATCTTCTCCTCCACCCACCCACACTTCCCCACATCCATCACCCCCCTCACCACATTCTTCTCCTCCCCTCTTCACATCCCATCCCGGCATCCACTTCACCCCTCCCGACCACTTCCACCGCACCCACGCTACCTCCCTCCTCCTCCGTCACTCCATACGTGCACCGGAGGAAATTGCCGGTGCGCTCCAGATCCCTCCCACCACCTCCCACTACCGTCACCCCCGCATCTACTTCCTCCATTTCTATTCCTCTCACCACCGCCTTGATCGCCTTCCTACCACCACCACCCACCCCCACCGACACTCCTCCCATTGTTCACACCACCACTGCCCTTATTCCTTCGCCTCATTCCCCACTTCTCAGCACACCCCCAGCCTCCCCCGACCACCCATCCACACCCTCTTCCGAGGAGGACGAGGACTCACCTCCTCCTGCTTTCTGATTTCACCTCTTTTGTTTTTGACTCCCCCTTGCACATCTCTGCATTTCATCGATCACATCATTTCGCTAGCACTTTCTGTTTAGCTTGGGGGACGTCTATTTTGGTGTGCTGTCGTGTTTTGTTTGTTTTTCTCATTTTTGTGTGTGTGCTTGTTTTTCATTTTTTGAGTGTCGTGTCGTGTGGTTTTATTTTTATTTTCGTGTTGTTTGATTTTGATTTTGATCTTTCTTTCTTTTTCAGTTTCATCTATGTGTTTTTCTCGTTTTCATTTCTTTTTGTGTCAGTGCGTATTCCCCCCCATTTTCATTGCCCTCCCGTACTCACTCATATTGCATTGAGGGCAATGCAAACTTCAGCTTGGGGGAGTCGCACTGTGTGCGTCGTTTGAGTCCTTCTTTTTCGTTTTTTGTGTCGTTTTCATCGTGTTTTTATTTTTTCTTTTCTTCTTTTTTAGCTCTTTCTCCTGGAGATGAATCCTATGATGAATCGCCACAAAGTCACACACACCTAGCATTGCATCGATAATCACACTCACTAACCCTAGGATTTCGAGTCCTCTTGCGTTTCACGCATCGTGAGTCCACTTAGATTTCTGTGAGTCGTGTGTCATGACTAGCATTTGGTGTGCTTCTGCTTTGTGATTTTACTTTATATACCTGTCCAGGAATGACCCCTAGATTATCATGCTCCGATTTGAATATGCGGTATTTGTTTCCACTATATGCATGCTATATTTATATCGTATACTTCAATTCGCATGCGTCGGGATTCCACAACTAAGGACTAGGATAACCCATTTAGCCTATGCTCTATTTAGCGAGAATAGTTTCATTTGCCCGAGTGTTTAGATTTCGACTTCTTTTTTGTTTTACTTGGTGCAAATCCCCTCGTCGTGTACCGTTCTCCCACTTGGGAGAGTACACATGTGTGTAGCCAAAAACCCAAAAATCCAAAAAAAAAGAGAAAAGAAAAGAAAAACCCAAAAAAGAAAAGAAAAGAAAAATTTTGTATAGCCCAAAATCAAAAAAAAATACAAATACCCAAAACCCAAAAAAAATTTCCGTGTGAATATTTTTTCCTACTCGCCAAGAATAAAGGGAAGGCGAGAATTTGCACCGAGTGTTCTTCTCCACATCATCTCAACCCCCGTCGTTATCGAAAACACTTGGCTTAGGAACTTTTTAGCTAGTATCTAGGCTATAGTGGCGTGATTTCCTTAACCCTAGTTGTGGAGTCCCCGATGCATGATACGCTTCTATTCTCACTCTTCTCATGCATGCTTGAACTTATATTTGCCGCTTAATTCAATTCGGATCGATATTTTGGGTCATATCTTGGATTTGTGTATATTGAGCCTCATAGCACATTGTAGAAAGCATCACCATTTGCTAGCACACGACCATGCTCACTCGCGCTTCACCGCGTGGACCCACGACACTTATTTGGACTCGCTTTCCTAGGTTTAGTGGTGTGATTTGGCGTTTGTTTGCTTGGTGTGTCGTTTCTGATTTTGGTGGCTCTGATGGACGATCTAGGGTTTAGAGTTTTATTTTTCTTTCTTCCTCTCTATTTTTCCCTTCCGAGCTCCTACTCTCACTCGTCTTCCTCGAGGACGAGGAAGAGTTCAGCTTGGGGGATTTTGACATGCGTTTATATTTCATATATTCACGCACGCTTTCTTTTGTGTTTCTCCGTGTTTTTCCGCCGTCTCTTATTCATTTTCGTGTATTTTCCCGTTTTCTTTCACTTTTCTTTGTTTATCCATGATTGCAGGGGATTGACCACGTAGGGGACGTTTAACGATGATATCCCAAGTCCCCGGAGCAACGGGAGAAGTCACGCGTGATCCAGGGGGTCAAACGTCGAAGAATTCATCTTTCAGCCCCTCACCCGGTCGGTTGGTCATCTTCAACCGATCGGGTGATGCACGCGTGCACCACCCGGTCTCTGCCGCAGCTCACAAAGAAGTCGCCCGACCGGTTCGCAGACCGGTTCAGCGGGGGCTGTTCTCTGTTTTCTTGAAGCAAAACGCCAACCGATCGGGTGACTCTCACCCGATCGGTTCATCTGTAGCTGAAGAAGAAGAGCTGAAGACACGGACGTCGAACCGATCGATTCACCCGACTGCTCCAAGATCCAACCGGTCACTCAAGAACTCACCCGACCGGTTCATGTGATCGGGTGAAAGCTCGCCGTTTTCTGTTATTAATTTGTAACGGATCAACCGATCGGTTGACTTGTCAACCGATCGGTTGATACGAAGGTCTATAAATAGAACCCCTAGGGTTCCAGAAACGGGAGCTGTTATTTTTTCTACTGTTTTATCTCCTTGTGACGGCTGTAATTGTTACTCTTTTGTAAGTTTTCAGATCTTTCTAAAATTTTAGTATTGTCTTTATTACTCCATTACTTCCGCATTGCAATTGTCCGATTATGATTCCAACGGTTAAATTTCATTTAGATCGCTTTTTCATGAATTTTTGTGAGTAGTTCCCAAATCTGGGATTTTGGTGGAAACCCCTTCGGGGGCTCTTCCCGATGCGTCCATAGGGTTAGAAAATCGATAGGGAGTAGGAATCTAACGGTTACGCTGGGTGTTTCATTGTCATCGGCGGGAAAAAGACCGCATTTGACCGTTGGGCCAAGGGGGAATAAACTTGGCGGTTGACTCCCTAGCCATAGCTCACACCCTTAGCGTAGACGCCGAATCCTAGCACGCGGGAGCGGCAGGATGAGACGTTGGGAGATATCGTTGCGGGCTTAGTGCTCCCGGGATCGATCAGTGTTAATGGACACTGGAGTGCCCACTGATCGAATCCGGGAAGTTCGGTGTATCATCCTGTACACCGACCGGAATATCGGGCCCATGGGACGCCGGTACCACTTTCAGAGGCAACGTCTCACCATTAGACCCTAATCCCGATCGCTATCCATACCCGTAGGCCGTATCGGCGAGAGTCTCTCGTCGGGTTGGAAACCAAAGTCCCGGGTTTTCTTTCTTGTTGTTCATACCCTTTTATTTCCTTTCGTGACAACCATTCACCGATTCGGGCTAGCTTGCCCCTCGGGGTGATTTAGGTCCTACCTGACCCAAGCACAACCTCGCCTCCCTGAGTTCGATATTCCCGCACCCTACACTAACCGTGAAACTTGCGGTAAATGACACCGCGCCGCCGCAACGCAAGCGGGGCGCCGGTCACCAGGTTCCTTTTCTTCTGCCTGACTAGCGTGAAGTTGGGATCGGCGTGTAGTTGGTGGGTGATCACTTGGGGGTCCACGGCATGTCATCAGGTGACCATGCGAAGATGTCCAGGTTGGTCTCTAAACACCCGACCAGTTCGCTCTTCAGAGCCGGGTCGAGTTTTGACCCGATGGATAGGAATCTACCACCCACATCCGTGATGGGGATAAACTTCGGTTCCTCCACGGGTGCGTGTCTTGCATCATCGCAACTGTATCTTAGGTCGAGATGGTCCATCGGGTTGCAATGCCCTACCTCACGTTCTGCACCGGTCAGTTGGTAGTAGATCTTAGGCTTCACCAGGTCGCCTCTGATCTTCCCGGCTCCTCTCAGTGTCCAAAACTTGACCATCTGTTGTAGGGTCGAGACCACGGCCCCGCCGCATTGAGAAGTGGACAATCGATGATCCCGTTGTACACCGACCCGATCCTCAGCGCCACGAACTCTATTATCAGGGTGGTCGAGTTGGGCAGATCCCCGAGCGTGATCGGGAGGCGGATCGTCCCCACGATGGGTGTGGAGTGGCCCGTGAAGCCTATCATGGGCCTGGAGCAAGGCTCCAAGTCTTCAGCTCACAGCCCCATCTTCTCTAGAGTCGACACGAACAGGATGTCGCGTGATCTTCCAGTGTCAAGAGGAGTCGTCGGATCAGGGTAGCGTCAAAGACATCCGAGACAACCAACGTTGTCGTTAGCATCGTCGCGCTCCTGTGCCTGGCGGTGCATGGTTGCATCATTTCGGGTGTGGTTGTTTGACGTGGGTGCTTCTTCGCGTTCCCGCAGATGGCGCCAGATGTTTCTGGGTGTTTTCTCACCACTGAGTTGTTGGTTGGAGGGATGGAGGTCAACACGGTCAAAAGGGACACGCAGGACCTCCTGGATTGGTTGAGGGCACGTTCGCTCAGTGAGGGACGCACGGATCCTCGCGTCGGGTTGTCGAAGGGTAGCCTCGGTAAAGTGACGACCTCCTTATGATGGAGGCGAGCGGGCTCGAGGGTGAGGGTGCTCAGCTCCGGCTGGGAAGACGCTGAGAAGTAGTCTCGACGCCACTGGATCTACTTGACCTGAATAGACGAGGAAGCTCGTCAGGGGGGGTCGGACCTTGGTTCCGACCAAGTCCCCTTCGATGCATAAGTCAGAACATGTCTGATGGATACTCGGTGGGATTGGTACGGCTCGCGGGGAGGCAGATACGTGAATCCTCCGGCCGAGCTGTGGAGGAGAAATGTAAGGTGGAAGACAAGGTCGTGTGAGTAGAATACCTCGGGGTTCTATGTATCTAGGAAGTGATCCCCTTGTACGTTGTCCCTCGCATCCCTTTATAGGAGTCTTTAACATACACGCCACCCTCAACGTCCCCCACTTCTGCCCCATGATCTGCCTCTTGGATGGCGTCTTCATGATCATGAAGGTGGGCGTAATGGGGCCCCTT
>JAULAV010005041.1:0-17813 GCA_030789695.1 Scilla litardierei | reverse complement strand
TGTGGGAGTCACAAATTACTTTGTGTATGATTTGACTTGTGAAGGTTTTTCACAAGTACTTCATAGTGGAAATCTTGAGTTAGGGTTGCTAACTCAAGTATCCGGAGGGGATCCGGGTGGTTAGGACGTAGGATCACCGGGAACAAGTCGGAAAGACTTGGGTGGATCCGAACCCAGTAATATTGTTTGTTTGCGTATGTTTTAATTCTTGTTGATAGTTGTTTAATTCCGCATTGTCGTTTGTTTCTTGCACAATAATTAGGAATAACTATCTTGATTATTTTAAGTACTATTCACCCGCCCTCTAGTACGTGTGCAGTAGCTACCACATGGCACTACACAGCGGCTACCCTCCAGGATTCAACGACAACGGCCTTGTAAGTGTGCACTCACAATACAAGGCTCCAGCGAGCAGCAACTGTTCTTCGATCTCGAACGAAGATGAAGAGCAAGGGGGACGCAGTAGTCTGCAGCAACAAGAAAGCTGCGGCGAGAGAGGATCTGTTCGCGTTTGTGGAGGCAGAGGCGAACAGAACAGAGGCACAACAGCAACAACGAATTTTAGGGTGGAAGAATGATTTTTCGCAGTGTGTCCAAACTCTTGACAGAATAGGGTTTATATAGGTGAAGGCAAATGACTGTTGGAATTCCGCAATTAAGAGAGGTTTAATTCTGCCATTAAATGAAATTATAGGTGTTGCGAAATTAAATGAAAATATAGATGTTGGGCCATTAAACAGTGCAATAAAAGAGAATATGGCTGTTGGGGAAAATTAAAACCGTAATGGGCCTTTCAAATTCTGCCAAAGAGGTGGGCTAAAAGATTGACGCAAAACTCGGGCACTCCGCGCGCGCGCCCGTGAACCCCCCCTACGTAGGCACAACGCCATCGCATACACGCTAAGGTTTTCCGGATCCGTCGCCCAGATTTTCCATTCGGTTCAACCCGGTTTGGGCTCGGCCCCTTGCTTGGGCTCATGCGCACGCGATCTACCCCCAAGTCCTAGCCCATTAACAAGTCCAATAGCCCATTAACAAGAAGACTATAATATACCCATTGAAGAGTTATCTCCCATCCAATGTGGGACTATCTTTTCCTTTGAAATGAAGAAATATCCAACAATCCCCCACTATTTCAAAATTTCAAGAGGTAAGGAAATAAGAATCCAAGATGAGGAAAAAGGAAAAAAACGTGAGATCGAAAACGACAATTCAATACATTAGCAATGGTGACTTTCGGTCTATGAACAATTACTTAGAGAATGGAAGTGTGTTCTACAAGAAGTTGGTGAAACATATAGTTTCTATGAACCAATCTCCTTTATTGTAAAACATTGACTCACAACCCATATTGAATCATCAATGAATAGTTGCTTGCTCTTTCGGGTTGGCACGTTTTGGCCATGCGCCATACCTGGATTTTCATGAGTGCTCTAGCGAATGTACCCAAATTCGCATAGGAAGCGGCCCCACTTCCACACCCATATAGTTGGACCCATCAAGTGTGCTCGACGATTTTGCACACCACCCAACAAGGGCTATGGTTTCCATTAAGAGTCATATGCTCATCCTCTCTCATCGTCGATAGCACTATCTACACCATAGGAAGGGACATGAACATAATGATAGTGCTCCTCACGATCAACAAGTGACTTGTTGTTACCCATATGAACCTACTTCATGAGATCATCAATCACATAGGTTGGGTTACCATCACTCTTGACCTATGTTTTAGGTATAAGTCTCATTCCCCTCGATGTACTGTCCACTAACTTCCTATTTAGTGGTTTTGTCAGAGGATCTGCCAAATTCATCTCTGAACTCACATAATCAAGGGATACTATCCCATGATCTAGCAGCTGCCTCACAATAGAGTGTCTTAGGCGTATATGCCTACTCTTCACATTAAAAACTTTATTTTTAGCTTTTGCAATTGCAGCTTGGCTATCACAATGGATAGACACAGACGGTACCGGTTTTTCAAAAATGGGAAGATCACTAAGAAGGTTCTTAAGCCATTCGGCTTCATTACAAGCCTTCTCCAAGGCAATAAACTCGGATTCCATAGTAGACCGAGCAATAAAAGTTTGCTTGGATGATTTCTAAGATACAGCACCTACACCAAGTGTAAAAACATAACCACTTGTGTATTTAAGCTCATCTGAATCAGAGATCCAGTTTGCATCAGTAAAACCTTCTAAAGTTGATGGATCGCCACTAAAAAATAATCCATATTCAAGAGTTCCTTTCAAGTATCTCATAACTCTTGACAATGCATTCCAATGATTACTATTATGATTTTGAGTGTAACGACTCAATCTACTAATAGCATATGCAATATTAGGGCGAGTACAATTCATCAAATACATTAAGCTACCAATGATCTGAGCATATTTAATTTGTGAAACAGATTCACCTAAATTTTTAGCTAAATGTAAGCTAGCATCATATGGAGTAGCTACAGGTTTTTGATCATGATATCCAAACTTTTCAAGCATTTTAATAACATAATGTTCTTGAGAAAGCATAATACCATTAGATGTCTTAGTTAACTTAATACCTAAGATCACATCAGCTTCACCCATGTCTTTCATATCAAACTTAGAAGACAAGAATGACTTTGTTGCATTTACTACATCTAGGTGGGTGCCGAGAATAAGCATGTCATCAACATATAAACAAATAATAACACCAACATCATTATCAAACTTTGTGTAAATACACTTATCAGCATCATTTATATGATAACCATTTGAAAGCAAAACAGAATCAAATTTATCATGCCATTGTTTTGGAGCTTGTTTTAAACCATAAAGAGATTTAACAAGTTTGCATACTTTATGTTCATTTCCAGGAGTGATACAACCTTCAGGTTGTTCCATATAAATCTCTTCTTCCAAATCTCCATTCAAAAAAGCAGTCTTTACATCCATTTGATGGATAACAAGACTATGTATAGAAGCTAAAGCAACCAAGACACGAATAGAAGCTATCCTAGTGACATGGGCAAATGTGTCAAAGTAATCAATGTCTTCCTTTTGGTTGAAACCTTTAGCAACTAATCTAGCTTTGAACTTTTCAATAGAACCATCAGGTTTTAGCTTCCTTTTAAATATCCACTTGCAACCAATAGTTTTAGCTCCAGGGGGCAATGTAACAAGTTCCCATGTGTGATTTGACATAATGGATTCTAGTTCACTGTTGATTGCTTCTTTCCAAAATGTGGCATCAGGAGATGTGATGGCTTCATGGTATGTAAGAGGATCATTATCAATAAGAAAAGTGAAAAAGCCATCACCTAGATTAGTCTCCCTCCTAACTCTTTTACTCCTTCAAACTTCTATCTCATCATCATTATCATGTGAATGAACATCAGAAGTGTGCGATGATTGATGTGCAGAAGTCAACCTAACATTATCCATTTTCATTGGAAAAATGTGCTCAAAGAAATCAAAATTCTTGGTTTCAACAATAGTGTTAGGCTCCATGATGTTTTGCTCACTTTTAACAACTAGGAATCTATATGAAGCACTATTTTGAGCATAGCCAATAAACATGCAATCAAAGGTTTTAGGACCTAATTTTCTTTTCTTAGGTTCAGGTAAAAGAACCTTAGCTAAGCACCCCCACACTTTGAAGAAACTAATGTTTGGAGAATGACCTACCCAAAGTTCATAAGGAGTCTTACCTAATTTCTTATAGGGAATTCTATTTTGAATATGACAGGCAGAGAGAATAGCTTCTCCCCAAAGGTTAAGAGGTGCACCTGAACTAATTAGCAAAGCATTCATCATCTCTTTTAAAGTCCCATTTTTCCTTTCTGCTATGCCATTTGATTCAGGTGAATAAGGAGGTGTAGTCTCATGAATAATCCCATGTTCTTCACAATACTCATTAAAAGATGTAAACTCTCCTCCTCTATCTGATCTAACCCTTTTTATTTTCTTATTAAGTTGATTTTCTACTTTAGTCTTGTTACGACCTAAAGATCGTAGGAGCCCGACTCCCGCCCGGATCCGTTAACATACCCCATTAACTCACCTTTACACAAAAGGGCCGCCGCCCCGAAAATCCGGGGCATCACGGAGACAGGCGCGCCTTGCAGCGCTCCCTGAACCGGCCGGGGCGGACCCCCGCAGCCGGCCGAGGCGGACCACCGCAGCCGGCCGACTCTGAGTCCGATGCTAACGACAAACAACCTAAGGATAAGGACACCTGACACATACGTCACCCGACCATCCGACAAAGCACCCCCTGACGGAAGAGCCGCCTGACATAGCGCTTTCGCTTTCGGCTCTGACATCCCGACAAAAGCACCCCTGGGCCGTTGCGCCGCCTGACAAAGGCAGGTCAGGAACTCCTATTCCCGGCGTCCTTGTCCGAAGCCTCCGCTGACACCCGAGCCAGCTCAGCACGCCTAGTCATCACCCGTCAGGTATAAATACCCCTTCTCCTCTTACGGAGAAGGGGTTGTTGCTGCAGAATTCTCTCTCATTCAACTATTCACACACGAGTGCAAAGGTCTTCCATATCTTTGTTCTCCCACCTATAGCTCGCCACGCGCGGTCGACACACCGTTAGTCCGACCGGCGTGACCAGCCCCCCATTTTAAGCCCTATCACTGACTTAGGCATCGGAGGGGCTAAGGGTTGAACCCCCAACCCAGCCCTTCTGACGAGTTGTTCGTGTTGCAGGAGAGCTCGCCTATCAACACCAGTCGGCGTCACCCCCCTGCCGTTCAACCTTGTCCAGCCGCATCCGGCGAGATTCAGCCCCGCGACCGTCATTGGCGTCGAGATCGACTTCTTCACCCCACTAATCGCTTGTCAAATAGCCTACCTAAACCCCCTTCTCCACATAACCACCGTGCCCTTGGTTCCCATTAATACAAATTCATTGTACGCGAGTTCCACCTCGTAACAATTGGCGCCGTCTGTGGGAACGAAGGGTCACACCCATGTTAGATTCCATACCGATCTCGCGGAACCCGGACCACGGCAAAGATCCCGTGGGACAGGAACCGCTCTCCCTACAAATCACCCCGGCGTCCGACCCCCTTCTGGGGATGGGCTCCGAGATCGAACACACTTCAGTCCCCGCCGTCCTGAAGAGCTTCAAGGCCGTTGCTCAGGCCAGGGGAGGCTGTCAGACGGATGGAACGGAACCTCCGCCCGGCCCCTCAGAGCCCCTGAACGTGAGGCGAAACCTCCACCCTCAGTTCGAGGAGGAGGGGGAGCATAGGGGGCTCGCTGAGGAGATCGCGGCCCAGCAAAGGCTCCTGGAAGAGGAGGTAGAGGTCGCGCAGCGGTGGAGGCGCCTGGGGGAGGCGGCCGCCGCGCAGAGGCGTCTGGACGAGGCGGCCGAGACCACCCGGAAGGCTTACCAGAAAGAGGAGGCCGCCCGCCGCCAGCTTCGCTTCATCATCGCGGAGCGCGAGAGGCTGAGGATGGAGAACAGGAGCAACCGAGAACTCCTGGACGAGGCGACGACGGCCCGGCGGCCTGGGAACGGGCGGGACCCGTTGCTGAACAGGTCCCCGCCTGGAGGGGGCGGCCCCCATCACCAACACCACCCCTCCGATACCCTGCGCGAGGAAGCCGTTTGTCGGCAACTACGCTTCCTCACCACCGAGCGTGAAAGACTCCTTCAGGAGAATCAAGAACGGATGGAGGCCCGAGGAGAGCTGGCCAGGAGGCGTGGGCGCTGGGAGGACCGTAGCCCGCAACCCGTCGAATCCTCGGCCCAAGGAAGGAGCCCCGCCTGGAGACCGTCGGGCTACTCCCCGGGGACGGAGGACCGTCGGCGGCCGAGGCGTGACCGAAGCCCGACCCCCGAGTGGCGGAGGGGGGATGCGCCGGATCGCCCGACCTACCCGGAGGAGGCCACGCCACTCGCCCGGTGGATCACTTCTGCCCCCAGGCCCGTAAGGTTCAAACCCCCTCACTTGGCCACATACAATGGGAGGGGCGACCCCCTCACGCACGTGCAACAATACCGGGGGGCGATGGAAGCCCAGGACGTGGATGAGGCGTTCCTTTGCCGACATTTCTCCCAAAGCCTGAGGGACACCGCGCTGGACTGGTACTTTGCCTTGCCCGCGAGGTCCGTAGGGAGCTTTGGCGAACTATCCCATAAGTTCTGCCAAGAGTTCCGGGCCGGGCGAACAAAAAAGAAGCCCTTAGACTATCTCAGCACGATAGTCCAAAGGGAGGGGGAGGGAACGGGAAGATACCTCCGCCGCTTTCAGGAGGAGAGACGGGCGGTGGTGACATGCGGCGACGAGGTGCTTATGCTGGCCTTCAAGACAGGGCTGCGGACTCGGAGCCTCCACAAATCCCTGCTCCGGGATCCACCGACCGACTATGAAGCGTTGGTAGCAATGGCGGAGAGGCACGCGTTGGCGGAGGAGACTTTGGGTGCAAAGGTTGTATTCCCCCAGGCGAAACCACCCGCAGATGGGCCCCGGCCGCACCCTCGGCCGAGGCAGGAGGAAAGGGGGCGAGGCCGCGATCAGATGGCCCTACCGCGGCGGGAGCCACCCGAGCCCCGCCCGCTAGATCGCCTTGGCCCGGCTCGCGAGTTCGCTCCGGCACGGAGGCCCCCCGGAGTCATCCCAAGACCAGAAGACCCCCCGCCGGTGCATTACACGCGACTCAATGCCCCCATGATGGAGGTGCTGGCCGCGGCGACGAGGGCCGGGTTACTGCCGGAGCCTCCCCAGGAGATGAGGATGGACCCGGCGAGGCGGGACCCACGGAGATACTGCCGATATCACCGGGACCACGGTCACGACACCGACCGTTGTTACTCCCTTAAGAGAGAAATCGAGCGGCTGATCCAAGCGGGTCACCTGGGGAACTTTGTCGCGGGAAGGCGGGTGGCGGCAGAAGAGAGAGCCCCCCGGAGGAAGGGGGACGGGAACCCCCGGCGAACCGCGATAAGGAGGAGCCACGCCCCCCAAGGGCGGTCATGCGTATTGAGATGATAACTGGAGGCCCTTCCTCGGCGGGGCGGGCGCCCGCCATCCTGGAGGCCGGGGCCCGACAGGTGATGACGGCAGCCGCCGGCCACCGACCGAAGCGAAGAAGGACACACCGACCCCCCATCACCTTTACCGAGGAAGGCTGGCAGGAGACGCGGAGCCAGAACAACGACGCTCTCGTCATCGAGGCTCGGGTCGGGGCGGTTGACGTCGACCGGCTCCTGATTGACACCGGAAGCTCCTGCGACATCCTGTTCCTGTCAACGGTCGAAAGGATGGGGTGGGGGCGCGCAGACCTAGAGCCCTACGTGGGCCCTGTGGCCAGCTTCATCGGCCATGAGATCCCTACCGAAGGAACGATCACCTTGCCCATGACACTGGGGGAGGAGCCGAGGATCGTCACCAAGGAAACGCTTTTCGTCATCGTCGACATCGCGTCGGTGTATAACGGAATCATTGGACGCCCATATATGACGGCCATCGAGGCGCTCCCCAGCCTGCAACATCAGACGATGAAGTTCCGGACCCCGCGGGGGGTGGGACAGGTGCGGGGAGGTCGAGGGGTGCCCCAAGACCACAACCGTGTGCCGTCCCCGCCTGGGGGCCCCAGGCGGACGCTGACGCCACTCGTCCCCGACGAAAGGGAGGACTTCTGCGACCAGCGGCCGACCCCAGCCGAGGAAGTAGAGGAGGTCCCAATAACCTCGGACGAGGGGAGAGCCGTCTCCATCGGGACGAAACTCCCCTCCGCCTTGAGGGCGGCCCTCGTCACCCTGCTCCGGGAGAACGCGGACATATTCGCATGGTCACCAGCCGACATTCCCGGGGTGGACCCGGCGGTAATCTCCCACAGGTTGAATGCGGACCCAGAGGCCTGGCCTGTTTGACAGAAGAAGAGGAGTGCAGGGGGCGAAAAGAAGAGGGCAGCCGAGGAAGAAGTAGAGCGGCTCCTCGAAGCCAAGTTTGTTCGGCCGGTGGACTACCCCGACTGGCTCGCCAACGTCGTTCTAGTGAAGAAGCCCAACGGGAAGTGGCGCATGTGCGTTGACTTCACTGACCTCAACAAGGCTTGCCCGAAGGACAGCTTCCCTCTGCCCAG
This sequence comes from Scilla litardierei, assembly GCA_030789695.1. Classification (NCBI taxonomy): domain Eukaryota; kingdom Viridiplantae; phylum Streptophyta; class Magnoliopsida; order Asparagales; family Asparagaceae; genus Scilla; species Scilla litardierei. Next base: position 9,732 of record JAULAV010005041.1, on the reverse strand, counting down.
GATCGACCACTTGGTGGACCAGGCGTCCGGTTATGAGTTGTTGAGATTTATGGACGCCTTCTCGGGGTACAACCAAATACCGATGGCGGAGGAGGATGAGGAGAAGACGTCCTTCGTCACCGATAAAGGCACCTTCTGTTACACCAAGATGCCCTTTGGGCTGAAGAACGCCGGGGCGACTTATCAACGGATGGTTGACCGGATTTTCGGCCCTCAGGTAGGGCGAAATTTGGAGGTCTACATCGACGACATGCTGGTGAAGAGTGGAAGGGCCCTCGACCACCTCAACGACTTGCAGGAGACCTTCCAGAGGGTCCGCCGATACAACCTGAGACTAAACCCCGCGAAATGCATCTTTGGCGTGCAATCGGGAAAATTCCTGGGCTTCATGATAACAAAGCGGGGGATCGAGGCGAACCCCGACAAGGTGACGGCCCTCACCGGTATGACGGAGCCCCGGACGATCCGGGACTTGCAGCGACTGAACGGCCGGATTGCTGCTCTGGGACGATTCCTGTCGAAATCGGCGGAGAAGTCGCTCCCCTTCTTCAGGGTCTTACGCACGGCCTTTGGCGAAGCTAAAGACAAGAGGAAGGTGATCCCGTGGGACGACGACTGCACGCGGGCATTCGCGGAGCTGAAAGCATACCTACAAGGCTCACCGCTCCTCGCACGACCGGAGGAAGGTGAACCCCTGGGGTTGTACCTGGCGACCACCGAGGAGGCTGTTAGCTCCGTCCTAATCAAGGAGGAAGGAGGGGTGCAACGCCCTGTTTACTATGCCAGTCGGATCCTCCGGGATGCGGAGACTCGTTACAGCCCCATCGAAAAAGCCGCCTACTGCCTAATCACCACCGCTCGAAAGCTCCGACCCTATTTCCAGGCCCACCCCATAACCGTCCACACCAGCATGCCCCTCGAAAAGAACCTGAAAAGACTGGAACGGTCAGGGAGGATGCTCAACTGGAGCGTCGAGCTCAGCGAGTTCGACATAACGTACAAAGCCCGGACGGCGATCAAGGGTCAGGCGCTGGCCGACTTCGTGGTGGAATGCACCACGGAAATCCCGCCGGGAGACCAGATAGAGCAACCGTCGGTGCCCACGTCCCCCCAGAGGATCGAGGCGGGCGAACCCTCAGCCCCCTCCCCGACGACGGCAGGCGAATTATGGACCATCCACGTCGACGGCTCCGCGACGGGCTCCGGAACAGGAGCGGGAATCGTCATTCAGATTCCAGACGGATGTTCGTTGGAATACGCCCTACGCTTCGACTTCCCGGCCACCAACAATGTCGCGGAGTATGAAGCCGCGGTTAACGGGTTAAAGCTCGCCAGGGCGGTCGGGGCGACGAACGTGTTGCTCCTGAGTGACTCCCGTCTCGTCATCCAATAGATCCTGGGGGGCTTCGAGGCCCGAGAGGAAACCATGAAGCGGTACCTGAATCGCATCCAGATCGAACTCCGCAAGTTCAAGAAAGCGGATGTGCAACACCTGCCTCGCTCCAACAACCTCCGGGCAGATGCCCTGTCTAAGCTGGCTTCCTCCTCAGCGGCCAAGATCGGGAAGGCAATCTACGTCGAAAGCCTGTCGACACCCTCCATCAATGAAGGGGAACTGATGTGCACGGGCACGATGACGTCCTGGATGACCCCCATTGTGAAGTATTTAGAGACAGGTGAGCTACCCGAGGAGCGGTTGCTGGCTAAGCAGGTGGAGAGACGGGCTCTGACGTTCGTGCTCCTCGACGGAGTGCTGTACCGCCGCCGCCGCGCCAATTTCGACGTCCTGCCCTACCTGAAGTGCTTGGGACCGGAACAGGCCGAGCAGGTCATCTGCGAGGTGCACGAAGGCTTCTGCGGAAACCACCACGGCGGGCGCACCATCGCCCACAAGATAATGCGCCAAGGGTACTACTGGCCGACGATGATCCGGGATGCGGTACTATACGTCAAAAGGTGCGAGGCGTGCCAGAAATTCTGCCGACGGACGACTGCACCTCCGGCCAACCTGATGCCCATCTTGAGCCCGGTCCCCTTCGCCAAGTGGGGACTCGACATCCTGGGGCCCTTCCCAAAGGCCTCCGGGGGAAGGAAGTATCTAGTCGTCGCCGTGGACTATTTCACAAAATGGGTCGAAGCAGAGCCGCTGGCGCGGATCACGTGGACGGACATGAAGGGCTTCATCTGGCAATCCGTCATATGCCGCTTCGGGATTCCCCGTTCCATAGTCACGGATAACGGAAAGCAGTTCGACTGCGAGGGCTTCCGCGACTTCTGCTCGGGCTGGGGGATTAAACTCCAATTCGCATCAGTCGCCCACCCACAGTGCAACGGAATGGCGGAGGCCGCGAATAAATGTATCTTGAACCCGATGAAGAAGAAGGTGGACGCCGCCCTGGGAGCATGGGTCGATGAGCTACCAGGGATCCTATGGTCCTATCGCACCACCCACAAGGCCTCGACCGGAGAAAGTCCCTTCATGCTAGCGTACGGATCGGAGGCGGTTGTACCTGTGGAAATCGGCGAAGAGACGCTCCGGCTAAAACTCTTCGACGAAGAAATCAATGGAGAAGGGCTCGGCCTCAGTCTTGAGCTGATAGACGAGGTCCGGGACAGGGCCCTAACCAGCCTCGTCAAACACAGCCAGAGGATGGCCCGATACTACGACTCCCGGGTGAAACCGCGGACTTTCAGGATCGGTGATTTGGTCCTCCGCGACGCCACCTTCCGCCCCGAGACTGTGCAGCGGGGAAAGCTGGCCGCCAAATGGGAGGGGCCCTACACGGTCATTGACATTGTCGGACCGGCCACCTACATCCTTGCCACCCCCGAAGGGAGCGAGCTGGCCCACCCTTGGAACGCGAAACATCTGCTGAAATTCTACCAATAGTTGTGAGTTTCTCTTTTTTCGCGCAATATACACATCTACACGTTTTTCCCAACCTGGTTGTTCCTACACAAATTTTGCAGTTCGCTAAAACTCCGAACCTCTGGGGCAGGGCCAACCCTAGCCACCCAAACCAGAGAAGGGCACGGGCCGGGCTACGCGCCCGCTCCCCCCCTCCAGACCTCTGGGGCAGGGCCAACCCTAGCCACCCAAACCAGAGCATGGCACGGGCCGGGCTACGCGCCCGCTCCCCCCTCAAGACCTCTGGGGCAGGGCCAACCCTAGCCACCCAAACCAGAGGTGGGCACGGGCCGGGCTACGCGCCCGCTCCCCCCCTCCAGACCTCTGGGGCAGGGCCAACCCTAGCCACCCAAACCAGAGAAGGGCACGGGCCGGGCTACGCGCCCGCTCCCCCCCTCCAGACCACTGGGGCAGGGCCAACCCTAGCCACCCAAACCAGAGAAGGGCACGGGCCGGGCTACGCGCCCGCTCCCCCCCTCCAGACCTCTGGGGCAGGGCCAACCCTAGCCACCCAAACCAGAGAAGGGCACGGGCCGGGCTACGCGCCCGCTCCCCCCCTCCAGACCTCTGGGGCAGGGCCAACCCTAGCCACCCAAACCAGAGCAGGGCACGGGCCGGGCTACGCGCCCGCTCCCCCCCTCAAGACCTCTGGGGCAGGGCCAACCCTAGCCACCCAAACCAGAGGTGGGCACGGGCCGGGCTACGCGCCCGCTCCCCCCCTCCAGACCTCTGGGGCAGGGCCAACCCTAGCCACCCAAACCAGAGAAGGGCACGGGCCGGGCTACGCGCCCGCTCCCCCCCCTCCAGACCTCTGGGGCAGGGCCAACCCTAGCCACCCAAACCAGAGAAGGGCACGGGCCGGGCTACGCGCCCGCTCCCCCCCTCCAGACCTCTGGGGCAGGGCCAACCCTAGCCACCCAAACCAGAGAAGGGCACGGGCCGGGCTACGCGCCCGCTCCCCCCCTCCAGACCTCTGGGGCAGGGCCAACCCTAGCCACCCAAACCAGAGAAGGGCACGGGCCGGGCTACGCGCCCGCTCCCCCCTCCAGACCTCTGGGGCAGGGCCAACCCTAGCCACCCAAACCAGAGAAGGACACGGGCCGGGCTACGCGCCCGCTCCCCCCTCCAGACCTCTGGGGCAGGGCCAACCCTAGCCACCCAAACCAGAGCAGGGCACGGGCCGGGCTACGCGCCCGCTCCCCCCTCAAGACCTCTGGGGCAGGGCCAACCCTAGCCACCCAAACCAGAGGTGGGCACGGGCCGGGCTACGCGCCCGCTCCCCCCCTCCAGACCTCTGGGGCAGGGCCAACCCTAGCCACCCAAACCAGAGAAGGGCACGGGCCGGGCTACGCGCCCGCTCCCCCCCTCCAGACCTCTGGGGCAGGGCCAACCCTAGCCACCCAAACCAGAGAAGGGCACGGGCCGGGCTACGCGCCCGCTCCCCCCTCCAGACCTCTGGGGCAGGGCCAACCCTAGCCACCCAAACCAGAGAAGGGCACGGGCCGGGCTACGCGCCCGCTCCCCCCCTCCAGACCTCTGGGGCAGGGCCAACCCTAGCCACCCAAACCAGAGAAGGGCACGGGCCGGGCTACGCGCCCGCTCCCCCCCTCCAGACCTCTGGGGCAGGGCCAACCCTAGCCACCCAAACCAGAGAAGGGCACGGGCCGGGCTACGCGCCAGCTCCCCCCCTCCAGACCTCTGGGGCAGGGCCAACCCTAGCCAGCCAAACCAGAGAAGGGCACGGGCCGGGCTACGCGCCCGCTCCCCCCCTCTAGACCTCTGGGGCAGGGCCAACCCTAGCCACCCAAACCAGAGAAGGGCACGGGCCGGGCTACGCGCCCGCTCCCCCCCTCCAGACCTCTGGGGCAGGGCCAACCCTAGCCACCCAAACCAGAGAAGGGCACGGGCCGGGCTACGCGCCCGCTCCCCCCCTCCAGACCTCTGGGGCAGGGCCAACCCTAGCCACCCAAACCAGAGAAGGGCACGGGCCGGGCTACGCGCCCGCTCCCCCCCTCCAGACCTCTGGGGCAGGGCCAACCCTAGCCACCCAAACCAGAGAAGGGCACGGGCCGGGCTACGCGCCAGCTCCCCCCCTCCAGACCTCTGGGGCAGGGCCAACCCTAGCCAGCCAAACCAGAGAAGGGCACGGGCCGGGCTACGCGCCCGCTCCCCCCCTCTAGACCTCTGGGGCAGGGCCAACCCTAGCCACCCAAACCAGAGAAGGGCACGGGCCGGGCTACGCGCCCGCTCCCCCCCTCCAGACCTCTGGGGCAGGGCCAACCCTAGCCACCCAAACCAGAGAAGGGCACGGGCTGGGCTACGCGCCCGCTCCCCCCCTCCAGACCTCTGGGGCAGGGCCAACCCTAGCCACCCAAACCAGAGAAAGGCACGGGCCGGGCTACACGCCCGCTCCCCCCTCCAGACCTCTGGGGCAGGGCCAACCCTAGCCACCCAAACCAGAGAAGGGCACGGGCCGGGCTACGCGCCCGCTCCCCCCCTCCAGACCTCTGGGGCAGGGCCAACCCTAGCCACCCAAACCAGAGCAGGGCACGGGCCGGGCTACGCGCCCGCTCCCCCCCCTCAAGACCTCTGGGGCAGGGCCAACCCTAGCCACCCAAACCAGAGGTGGGCACGGGCCGGGCTACGCGCCCGCTCCCCCCCTCCAGACCTCTGGGGCAGGGCCAACCCTAGCCACCCAAACCAGAGAAGGGCACGGGCCGGGCTACGCGCCCGCTCCCCCCCTCCAGACCTCTGGGGCAGGGCCAACCCTGGCCACCCAAACCAGAGAAGGGCACGGGCCGGGCTACGCGCCCGCTCCCCCCCTCCAGACCTCTGGGGCAGGGCCAACCCGAGGGGGGCCACATACCCCTGACTCGGAAAAACAAAAGAAAACGGGGGCACGCGAACCGGGACAAAATGACATCAGTTCCCGAGTCGACGGCCCCGATGGGACTCGGCGAAACGAAAGGACGCTCGCGAAACACGCCACCATTAATGACAGCTCTAAAGCCCCTCCCCGACTCGGTTCTGACCCGACAACGGGCGACGAACTAAAAACTAATGTACAAGCTGTGGCCCAGCACTCATAAATTTAAACGAAAATATTGTTCTTTAAATATCATAGCATGTGTCTATCCCCCCACGCCAAGCACCGGGTGAGCAACGCGCCGCCCCGCCTAACTGACCTAGGACACCTACGAAATCTGGGACGCACAGTCCCGCTCCCCCTGCTCCCTGAATCCCACCAACAACTTTCCCCATGGCGAAAGGGGTGCACTGGGGCTCGCCTCGCGTAACCGATTCGGCCAGACACCAAATCAGGATAGACCAGTGCGTCCCATCCCGAACCCGTTCGAGGCCGCCCCAAATGCAACACGGGAAGACAACATCCCGCTCCCCCAGACAGGACACGGGGATGTTGGGGGCATAATGGGATAATGGGTAAATTGCGTAGCTCCCGCAAGAAGCCAAGACACGTGACCCGGATCGGACCGGTCGCAAGACAGAAACCCCGAAATATACGCCCTGTTCTGAAATGACAGCGGCCTTGTCCCGTCACAACAGCGCCCCGATGCGACTCAACATAACGAAAGGACGCTGGTTCAACACGCCATCAACAGCAACACGCCCCCCAAGGGGCCAGAGTGCCGGATACCGCCAGGAAAAAGTGATTCCCGAAGCGCGTGATTCCGCAGAGCCCATGAGCGACGTTAATCCACGGCGTTACCTAAGAGAAACCCGTCCGCAACACCTCGCTATAAATACCCCCCTCCAGAGGTCAGGGTAAGGGAGGAAGAAAGACGGGATTCCTCTCCCCTCACTCCGGGCATAAAGCGGCCCTAAACGCCCCACCGAGCTACGAAAAAAGCCGATAGCCACCGACGAACTTCACTTCCCCCGACGATGGGCGCCACGGCCCCGCCACCTCCGTCCGGATATTCCCCTTACACGCGGAAGGCCCCGCCCGCCAGCTTGCCTCCTGCTTGTTACTGTATCAAAAGGCAGGTTCAGACGGCCGCCCGCGTGCAGCAACACCCCAGTTAACGCCTTCACCTTCGGCGATCCCGACAGGGTGTTGGGGGGAAACCCCCCAACTGCTCCCCCAGCGGCACCGCCACCGCCACCTCGTCCTCGACCTCCCCGGGGTTCCCCCCTCGGTGCGCGGGGCCCCCAGCAAAGCCGAACGACCCTCCAGCACGACAGCGAGGCAGGATGCGAGGAAGCGAGGAAAGGGAAAGGAAGAGGGCCCCCTCCTACGACCGAGGGTCGGCCCCCTAAGCCGAACCGCCACGGAAAGGCACCGCCCTGACGCGGGGATCTGCTCCGACGAAGCGAACAACAAATGTGGACAACCCTCCGTCCCGACCGCCGCTCGGGCCGCACCCTCTCCGGGTGTTGTAAATATCACCTAGATTTCCGATGAAGACTGACTTATAATGTTCCCCCTTCCGAACTCCTCCCCCTAAGCCCTAACGCGCATCCGCTGGAAGGTCTACCGGGCACGGCCCGGCCGAAGTTCCACAAAAACTGCAAACGCGTCCGATGAACGCCTCTCAACAAGAGCCCTAATATTCTCAAAAAGTTGAGCTCCCCCGAAATCCGACTCAATAATCGACAACAACGACACCCCGCTAGGGACAGCGCCCCGCTTGGCTCACACTCCGGAAGAAACCACGCGAGCCCACTATAGCGGGACACATCCCGTATGACCAGCATCCCCCCTAAGCTCTGATCCGAGCCCGGGCCACGTTAAAAGATAGTGTCGCGGTAGCGTTACGCCATCCGAGACGAACCGGGCTTCCGCCTCGCACTCGAATGCCGGGGGCAATTGTTACGACCTAAAGATCGTAGGAGCCCGACTCCCGCTCGGATCCGTTAACATACCCCATTAACTCACCTTTACACAAAAGGGCCGCCGCCCCGAAAATCCGGGGCATCACGGAGACAGGCGCGCCTTGCAGCGCTCCCCGAACCGGCCGGGGCGGACCCCCGCAGCCGGCCGAGGCGGACCACCGCAGTCGGCCGACTCTGAGTCCGACGCTAACGACAAACAACCTAAGGATAAGGACACCTGACACATACGTCACCCGACCATCCGACAAAGCACCCCCTGACGGAAGAGCCGCCTGACATAGCGCTTTCGCTTTCGGCTCTGACATCCCGACAAAAGCACCCCTGGGCCGTTGCGCCGCCTGACAAAGGCAGGTCAGGAACTCCTATTCCCGGCGTCCTTGTCCGAAGCCTCCGCTGACACCCGAGCCAGCTCAGCACGCCTAGTCATCACCCGTCAGGTATAAATACCCCTTCTCCTCTTACGGAGAAGGGGTTGTTGCTGCAGAATTCTCTCTCATTCAACTATTCACACACGAGTGCAAAGGTCTTCCATATCTTTGTTCTCCCACCTATAGCTCGCCACGCGCGGTCGACACACCGTTAGTCCGACCGGCGTGACCAGCCCCCCATTTTAAGCCCTATCACTGACTTAGGCATCGGAGGGGCTAAGGGTTGAACCCCCAACCCAGCCCTTCTGACGAGTTGTTCGTGTTGCAGGAGAGCTCGCCTATCAACACCAGTCGGCGTCACCCCCCTGCTGTTCAACCTTGTCCAGCCGCATCCGGTGAGATTCAGCCCCGCGACCGTCATTGGCGTCGAGATCGACTTCTTCACCCCACTAATCGCTTGTCAAATAGCCTACCTAAACCCCCTTCTCCACATAACCACCGTGCCCTTGGTTCCCATTAATACAAATTCATTGTACGCGAGTTCCACCTCGTAACAAGTCTTATACTTCAAAAACATATCAAAAGCTTCTTCCTAAGATCTAAGAAAATATACTTCAGTATATCTAGAGAAGTCATCTACAAAAGTGATATAGAATTTCTTACCACCTCTAGTTATATTACTTTTCAAATCCCCAAGATCACTATGAATTAAAGCAAGTAATTCACTTTCTCTGTGTACAGATCTACATGTTTTCTTAGTGGCTTTTGATTCAACACAAATTTCACATTTGTCATTAGAGGAAGATGAAGCATTTAGCAATCCAATTTCTTTCATTTTCTTAATATATGAATAATTGACATGCCCTAGTCTATGGTGCCAAATATCAAAAGAGTCAATCAAGTAAGCAGAAGAAGAGGATGCATTATTATTCATGACATCAAGTACATTCAGAATGAAAAGACCCTGGTTACAATATCCCTTTCCCACAAACTGACCATTCTTGGTCATTACAATTTTATCAGACTCAAAAGTAACCTTAACCCCCACTTTTCCCAGAAGAGAGACAGAAACCAGATTCCAACGGATATCTGGGACATGGAGCACTTCACTAAGCGAAAGGGTTTTTCCTGAGGTTAATTTGAGAAGAACCTTCCCTTTCTCGATTACGGGTGACGGTCTTGAATCCCCCATGTACACATTCTCCTCGCCAGAACTGATAGGAACATAGGAGGTAAAAGCTCCCCTATTGACCGGCCCCCGCCGGACGCGACTCTTTGCGCGCCGGACGATGTGCAATTGTGCGAACGGGGGAGTGGAGATTTAAATATTTGTAACCGCAAGCGCACGGTGTTGTAGTGTGGCTTGGGGGTCGAACACAGGGAGGCAAGGATGTGCTTGTGTCAAAGAGGGTCAAAATCACCCCATAGGCGAGCTAGCCCAGATCGAATGATGGGTTGTCACGGTAAAGTAATGCAAGGTATAGAAAATATGAAGGAAAAACCCGGGTCTTTGGTTTCCACCCCAACGATCAACTCTCGCCGACACGGCCTACGGGTAGGATGGCGATCGGAATTAGGGTCTAAGGGTGAGACGTTGCCTCT
>JAULAV010005039.1:0-25000 GCA_030789695.1 Scilla litardierei | reverse complement strand
TGACATACAACGGGATCATCAGAAGACCACTACTGAACACTATGAAGCGATGGTCTCAACTTTCCATCAGATGATCAAATTCCAGACCCCCAAGGGAGTCGAAAAGGCAAGAGGGAATCAGAAGCAAGCGCAGTTGTGTTATACATTGTCCACCGCTTTGAGGAGGATTGGGCAGGCAGACCCAATTGATCCCAGAGGCGAAGATCGACGACCCACAGCAGTCGAAGAGACGGAGAACATCCAGACTCCAAAGAGGAAGGAAAACTATCTCTATTGGATCAATGTTCGCCCTTGACCTAAGGGAACAAGTGATCGCTCTTTTGAGAGAGCACGCAGACGTTTTCACCTGGTCCCGAAGGTTATGCCTGGCATCGACCCCGAGGTGGCATGCCACAAACTGGAAGTCGACCCGACTTCTAGGCCCATGAAGCAAAAGAAGAGAAGTATGGGTGGAGAAAAGATGCAGGCTGCAATCGATGAAGTGGAACAACTTCTAGAGGCAGGCTTCATTCGAGAAGTCAGATATCCTGACTGGCTTTCGAACGCCGTGATGGTGAAAAAGGCAAACGGTAAAGGCAGATGTGCGTCGACTTCATCGATCTCAACAAAGCGTGCCCGAAGGATAGTTACCCTATGCCACAAATCGACCATCTGGTCGACATTGCTTCAGGCTATGAACTTCTCAGCTTCATGGGCACATTCTCAGGATATAACCAGATCCAAATGGCACCGGAGGATGAAGAGAAAACTTCCTTTATCACTGATCGATGTATATTTTGTTACATCAAAATGCCATTTGGTTTGAAGAATGCATGGGCTACTTACCAATGCATGATGAATGGAGTCTTCGAGGATCAAATCGGTCGGAACCTAGAAGTCTACGTCGATGACTTGTTGGTCAAGTCAAAAAAGCCAACGGATCACATTGCAGATCTCCGAGAGATATTCGCATAGATCCGACGATACAACCTTCAGCTGAACCCTGCCAAATGTACCTTTGGGGTTCGATTAGGGAAGTTCCTCGGTTTCATGCTGACGAATCAAGGGATTAAGGCCAACCCCGACAAGATCGTTGTGATCGTTACGATGAAGGAGCCTTCGACCCTCAGAGAACTCCAAAGGCTGAACGGAAGAATAGCATCTTTAGGCCGATTCTTGTCTAAATCAGCCGAGAGGTCGTTGCCTTTCTTCAAAGTGCTGAAGAAGACGATAGCCTCTGCATCGAGTGGCAAAAGAGTCATCGAGTGGGACATAGACTGCAATAAGGCTTTCTCCAAGTTAAAGGAGTACCTTCGCAGCCCACCACTCCTAACCAAGCCTGATAAAGGTGACCAACTCATCATCTATATGGCTGCCACCATGGAGGCCGTAAGCTCCGCACTCGTCAAAGAAGACTCGGGGATACAACGTCCCATCTACTACGTTAGTCAGGTTCTCCGAGGTACAGAGATCAACTACTTGAGGATAGAGAAGATGGCTTTCGCACTGATACAATCGGCGAGGAGGTTACGACCGTACTTCCAAGCATACACCATCATGGTCCTCACCGACACTCTCCAAGAATAGACCCTAAAGAGGCTTGATCGTCCAGGAAGAATGACCAAATGGGGGTCGAGCTAAGAAAATTCGACACCCAGTTTAAGTCAAGGACCTCCATCAAAGGGCAGGCTCTCGCCAACTTCATTGTCGAACTCACTTACGAAGACGGCCCAGAGGAAGAGGTATGTGTTGCTAACATACTACTCGAGGCTACCCTTTCATCCTTGACAGGTATTAATTCGCCAACGGATACAATTGAAGACGAAGGAACCTGGATCGTACAAGTTGACGATTTGGCCACTCAAGCTGGAAGCGGGGCTGGAATACTTGTCCAAACGTCAGTGGGCAATATATTCGAGTACGCTCTCCGCTTTAATTTCCAAACCACAAATAATGGAGCTGAGTACGAAGCGGCCATCAATGGACTCCGATTGGCTCGAGCCCTAGGAGAGAAAGTGGTCCAACTACTCGGCGATTCGAGCCTCGTCGTCCACCAACTAAACGGAACCTTCGAGGCCCACGAAGACTCAATACAGCTTTACATGCAAGTCGCTAAGGCAGATCTCGCCAAGTTCAGACGCGTGAAAATCCATCATGTGCCAAGGTCGAAGAATCATCGAGCCAACACCATGTCGAAGATCGCATCATCATCCCCAGCGGGGCTCGGTCGGACAGTGTATGTATAACGTCTACCACACCCCAGCGGGTTGGAGCAAGAGATGCTAAGCCTCGACCAAGGAATCATTTGGATGGATCCCATAATCCATTACCTGAACACAGGAGAGAAGCTGACTAACCCAGTGGAGGCACGAAAGCTAGAACAGAAGGCCTACCTTCATCCTGATAGATGGTTCGTTGTACAAGAGACGATGGACCAGGTATGACGTTTTTCCCTACCTTAAATGGTTAGCCCCACAGGAAGCGCACTACACGATCCAAGAGATCCATGATGGCAATGTGGAAATCTTTGCGGGGAAAAAGCTATAGCTTTGAAGGCCATGACAAGACTATTTTTGGCCAACGATGTTCAAGGACACCGTCGAATTCGTTCGAAAGTGCCCGACTTGCCAAAATTCTCGAAGATCAGCTCGGCCCCACCAACTGATCTGATCCCCATCATCAGTTCAGTTCCTTTCGCCAAGTGTGGATTGGACCTTCTTGGTCCATTCAAACAAGTGAGGGGGAAATGGAAGTTCCTAATAGTGGCGATCGACTACTTCACAAAGTGGATCGAAGCAGAGCCTATGTCCCGAATCACTGGGAAGGAAGCTCGGAGCTTCGCCTGGAAGTCCATCGTCTATCATTTTGGCATCCCACAATCCTTTGTAACAGACAATGGAACACAGTTTGACATCGCCGGCTTTAGAGATTTTTGATCCGAGCTGAAGATCATGCTGTACTTCGCCTCTGTCGCCCCATCCCCAGTCGAATGGATTAGCAGAGGAAGCCAACAAAAGCATCCTCAGACCCTTTTGGAAGAGAATAAATGGGCTCGAAGGGACCTGACCAGATGAAATCCCTGGCATACTAAGGTCCTACAGAACGACCCATAAAACCTCGACGGGGGAAACACCATTCATGCTGGCTTATGGATGCGAGGCTGTCGTCCCAGTGGAAGTTAATGAGCGACCGCTTCGTCTCCAATACTATGACAAAGAAAGAAACTCGGAAGGACTCGAACTCAACCTCCAACTGGTGGATGAGATTTGCGAACGGGCTCTGGCAACCCTCATTGAACAAAAAGGATGCATGGCCCGCTATTTCGACTCAAGGGTCCGCGAACTAGCTTTCGTGTGCGCAACTCGGTGTTGCATAAGCCTGATTTCACTCCCGAGATTCACAAGCAATGGAAGCTTGCTGGGAAGTGGGAAGGACCATACATAGTGATCGATGTTCTCGGTCCTACCACCTACCGACTTGCTACATTGGATGATAGAGAACTTCCTCACCCTTGGAACGTGGAGCATTTGCGGAAGTACTATCAATGATTATGCCCATGAGGACAAGTGCACCAATCGATCGAATGTTATCTTTTTCTTTTATCCTATGCTTATTCATGATAAATACAAAGTCGATCGGTTTTTGATATCTGTCCAACAATTTTCTAAGCATAGTCATCGGCCGTAAGTTGAAGAGGCCTCGTCCCTCTCCACCAAACGACCCATGTCGTCAGTTGTAAGCCAATGGATCCCCCCTCGCCACTGAATGACCCACGATGTTCGTTGGCTATAAGTCGAAGGGGCCTTGCCCCTCGCCACCGAATGACCATTGTTGTCAGTCGTAAGCCGAGGGATCCCCCCTCACCACTGAATGACCCACGACATTTGTCGGCCGTAAGTCGAAGGGGCCTCACCCCTCACCACCGAATGACCCTTGTCACCAGCCGTAAGCCGATGGATTCTCCCTCGCCACTGAACGACCCATAACACTCATCGGTCGTAAGTCGAAGGAGCCTCGCCCCTCGCCACTGAATGACCATTGTCGTAAGCCGTAAACCGAGTGATCCCCCTCGCAACTAAACGACCCACGATGCTCGTCGGCCATAAGCTGAAGGGTCCTCACCCCTTGCCACTGAATGACCCAGTCGTCAACCGTAAGCTGAGGGATCCCCCCTCATCACTGGTCGACCCACCACAGTCTTTGGTTCTAAGCCAAAGGAGCTGGACTCCTCGCTACCAAATGAAGTGTGATTTATGTTTTAAAAGGTTGCGTGCATCGATCAAATGCACCTAACTTATCAACGACAAAACTTACCTACGATTTCTATGAAATTAGAAGTTGGGTCGTTGAGGGGCCATACACATGCATATATTCAAGTAAAGGAAAATATGAAAGCATGCCAAGCTTGCAAAAAGTTTTCTTTTATTTTCATAATGGAGAAGTACTGAAAACAGGAAAATTACAAGAAGCCTAAACTAAGGCATGCCGTCCTAAGAGGGAGGAGGAGCGCCTCCGGATGCAAAGACGCTGGTGAAAGCTTCTATTGCCTTTGTAAACCTTTCCGTGAGCTCTGCCTTCTCCCTCGCAGCGGCCTCCTCGAGCTCACTGACTTTGGCCTGAAACTCAGTAGCCTCTGTCATGCAAGCCTCTACCCACCTCTCGGAGTCGGAAGCTTTGGCCCGAAGCTCGATCGTTTCCTTCTTACAAGTGTCGAGCTCTGCCTCGAGCTGAGCCTTCTCCATTCTCCACTGGAGCTCGACAGACTTGTGGAGGTCTGACATGGACGAGAGACTGTTCTTAGCCTCCACAGCCGCCCACTCATCCGTCTTAGCCATGAGGGCTTTCTCCATGTCCTCCTCAACCTCCTTCTTCCGATCCTCGAGCTCAAATGCCTTGCACTCTGCGTCTTCCACCCTCCAACCTCCTTCGATCAAGTCGACGGCTTGACGACGCAACACGGTGCCAAGAACGGACATCTACAGAGAAGATTAGTCAGAAACGGCTAACTTGGGCATCAATAAACAGAATGCAAACGACATACCTAGTATCTGCTCCCCACAAAGAAGTTGGCCACCCTTTCAAGGTCCAACCTCTGAAGAAGCTCGAGGTCCCTATGGAGAATCGAGTTCTCCACCAATCGAGCAGTCGTCCCAAAGTCCAACAAATCCGACTCATTCCTTCCAACGGTGAAGGGAGGTTGGTAAAGGTCACCCCGTACCAGCCCAGAGGAGCGAGAGGACAGTTGATTGAGCAGTAATGCTCGATCAAACTCTGCAGGGATCGAGCCGACTAAAGGAACGAGCGAAACAACACCGACCCAAGGCCACTGATCCAGAAGGGGCATCACGGGAGCCTGAGACACTGAAGGACTCTCGATCGCCCCCTAAGACTCGAGAGGGGCGACCACATACCCTTCTCCAAGGGCAAAGGAAGGGGGTCCTCCTCCTCCACTCGCCTCCTTTTTTATGGCTCCTCCTCCTTATTGGAGGGCATCTCCCGCTTCTAGCCGACAGCTTCGGTCGGCTCAGCGACATCGAAAACATCGACATCGACCACCAACAGCGGCTCTGAGACCACAATGAAAGCGAGGGGTGCAGCAGTCTGCACGGGGGCCTGACTCGAAGCCTTTCTTGAGAAGGCATGGGAAGAAGGCCTTGAGGTCTGCCTAACCTCACCCCTCTCGAAAGAAGAGCTTTGGTTTATTGGGAGGGGAGATCGAGAGCACGACCCCTCAACACGAGTGCTTGACCTCTCTGTACGAATGCTCAACCTTTCTATTTTTCTTTCGCTGCTCTCTCCAGAACCGATCCACTCTAGAGTCACCACTCCGGTGATTTTCGTTTGTCATATCTACAAACAACAGATATACTTATCGTGAGTGGCTGTAATGAAGACACAGAGTCGAAATACATTACATGGGCTCCACAAAAGGGTCTTCAATGTATGATCATCTAACAAATACTGAGTCGGCCTTTCTCGCCCCGGTCAACCCAGAAGAAGCTTCACCGCCTCAGCCTCGCCCGGTGACAACATGGCTCTGACCTCATCCGATGATAACCGAGACTCTTTCACAAGCCCAGGATTCGGAGGACTCCAACTTTTGAGCATCGGACCCAAGTCCGGAAGGACGACAAACACAAAGGTGTGCTTCCACCTAGGGTCGGAAATCGGAAGGTCGTATATAAGCCTCACTCCCGGGCGAGCAGTGATATGGTACCACACTTGGCGAGGGTCGGGTATTTGTTGGATATGGACGACATGTATACACCCATAAGGGGATGTATGATGGTATACGGACCTCGGATGTTGCGTGCATGAAAGCATGTACGAAGGGAACCTTTTCATGTATGAAAAGGACCACTCGATAATTGTAAAAAGTCACTTTATAAGTGCAAAAAGGCACTTGATAAGTGCATAATGAAGAGGATAAGGAAATGTGTTAATATAGGCTAATAAGCTTATATATGGTTATTTCCTACAATAACTACCCCTAAAGCCTATAAATAGGACCCAAGGGCAAGGCTTTTAAGGGTAATCTTGAATGCCATAAGTTTGCATAAGGCAAAACTTTTTCCTCTTCTCCCTTCCATTTTGTTCTTCTTCTAAATAGAGATTTAGACGGTGAAAACTCTGCTTCGATCCTCTGTGACGAAGTACTGACCGTTGTGGCGAACCCGAGGGAAAAGTTCAGAGACTACAGCACTGCGTACACTAACATAAGTTCTCTTTCGATCCTCCATCCTCGCGCGATGAGTTCATACATTGGTATCGAAGCCATACGGGTTCGCTCCGGTCTCACCGATGAACGAGGCGTTGTCTTTTTCACGAATGAGTTTCCTACCATTATGGATATGGTAGGAGCGCATCGTGACGGAGAGAATCATAGCAGTTGTTCTTTTCATGTTAGGGTCTTCTGTCATTATGGATATGGCAGGAACTCTCAGTGACAGGAAGAACTGACCGTTCATCTCGCCAAACTCGCACTCTTCATGGATGCTGAGTCTCCATTCAATAGAGAATGTGCACTCTCTTCATATGGAGCGTGAAGTTTGCGGTCGTGAAGGTATGTTATTTTTTTTGGCACACGGCCATTGGAGCATAACTACTTTCTCGATGAACGTGTGTCTCATCGGAGAAGATGGAAATGGCGGTTACAAAACTTCTCATCGGAGAAGATGACCTCTTTGGTGCATGATTGCCATGGCCATATGGGCCATGGAGGCTATGCACCCCCCTCCCCATGCGGAGGGGGTTGGTTACGGCCAATGACAACCAAGACCCCCCCACCGGGAGGGGGGTATGCAAACCGGACCCCAAAGGAAGGGGAGGCCGGCCATGGCCAAGGGGCCATGGCCGGCATGCACAAAGGCCGGCCCTGGCCTCGGCCAGGGCCGACACCCTGGCAGAGGCCAGGGCCGGTGCCCTGGCCTCAGGAAAGGGCCTGGCCAGCCTGGTCGGCCCTGGCAGAGGCCAGGGCCAGCACCCTGGCCCCTGCCAGGGCCTGGCCGGCCCTGGCAGCGGCCAGGGCCAGGCGCCCTAGCCCCTGCCAGGGCCGGTGGTGGCCATGGCCGAGGCCAGGGCCAGGCGCCCTGGCCCCTGCCAGGGCCGGGGGCGGCCCTGGCCGAGGCTAGGGCCAGGCGCCCTGGCCCCTGCCAGGGCCGGGGGAGGCCCTGGCCGAGGCCAGGGCCAGGCCCTGGCCGGCCTCGGCCAGGGCAGAGGCCCTGGCCGAGGGGCCAGGACCCCTGGCCGGCCAGGGCAGAGGCCCTGGCCGAAGGGCCAGGTCCCCCTGGCCGGCCCTGGCCAGCCTCGGCCAGGGCAGAGGCCCTGGCCGGGGGGCCAGGGCCCCTGGCCGGCCAGGGCAAAGGCCCTGGCCGGGGGGGCCAGGGCCCCGGTCGGCCAGGGCAGAGGCCCTGGTCGACCAGCCAGGAACCCCTAGCCAGCCCTGACCGGCCTCGGCCAGGGCAGAGGCCCTGGCAGAGGGGACATGGCCACGCCGAGGAGCCCTACGGTGCCGTCAGTTTCGGCCCCGGCCACCTGCTTGGCCGGCCCATACGGGACCGGTGGCAGTTGCATACGGCAAAATTCCCCAGTGGGAGGGGAGTGCCTGGATCCATACGGGAGTCGGCGACGGTGGCTTGCAGAAAACTCCCCTCAAGGGGTGTTCGTCATTGGCCAAGTTGCAATGGCAACTCTCTCTTCGGAAGGGAGAAGAATCCGGCCTTGGCACGGCCACGACATGACCCCGACAATGGCCGGGGAATTGTCGAAATATTTCGGCTATGTCACCCTGTAATGGGGTGTAGGCCCTGTAAAATACGTTTGCAAAAATACGTTTGAAAAATACGTTTTTTCAAAAACGCTTTTCCGCTGCAAAGTACTATAAGAGTACTGTTATTTGATAAAGTGATGGGGAAATATTGAAAGTTGTTCTATATGGTGATTGGGATCGTAATGACTTTTCCGATTCTAGAACAACTTCTTCAATATTTTTCTAAAGTAACTTATCAAATATAATAATATCATTCCAAGTGGGATTTTTCCAAGTGGGAGTGATATTAAACTAGTCTGAAATTTCCACATTCGATTGATTCAGCGTCTCAATGGATCATGATTCGGCCAGTGGTCTTTTGGACTAGTTTGTGGGACACCTCGGCTCTGTCTGGGGGTAGTGAACCATGGACTAGCCATTCCACTGGTCGGTCCGCTGGCCGAGACTGCTGAATTATGAAAATGTCTAAAATGATGACTATAAATATGAAATTTATGCAATGTTTTTTGATCGAACCTTCGTTTTATGTCTTTTGCAGCATTTTAAAGCTAAAATGCCTTCTGCCGCTAAGAACATCGTCGCTGAGTTGAACAAAGGTGAAAAACTCAACGGCGATAATTACAAACTATGGTCCATAAAGATACAATATGTTCTAGAGGAGCAAGATGTGCTCGAAACTCTAAAGAACATAATGATTGAACCTAAGTTGGGCACTACGGCCCAACACAGAAGAGACAAGGAAGCTTTTGATGCTTGGTCTCGGAAGAACAAGATTGCTCGCATTACGTTGTTGTCCAGTATGGCCGATGACATAATGTGGATCTTCCGAGAGCATGACCTAGCCATGGACATATGGTCCAAGCTAGAGGAGAAGTTTGGTGGCACCTCGGTGTCAAAACTTCGTTCTTTAACTATAAGATTCGATTCGTACAAGAAACGTCCAGATCATTCCATGGGGAAGCATCTGCGACATATGGCGAATCTCATCTCAGAGTTAAAGGATGCAGGTCATGTGCTTACTGATGAGCAACACATCCAAGCAGTCATACGTTCCCTACCAAATGGGTGGGACCAAATGAAGATGCATCTCACTCATAATGAGAGCATCAAGAACTTCAGCGATGTTTCTAAGCACCTCGAGTTAGAGGAAAAGCTGCTTGGGGACGCCAAGCCAAGTGCAGAAGTGCACATGGTTGCTAGTTCCTCACACGGGGGAAAGAAATGAAAAAATCGTTCGAAGTTTACTAATAAACATAATAAGCAACCAGAGTCTACCAAGAAACCCAAACATAAGGGTGGGCACAAGAAATGGCACAAGAAGAAGGACTTGAAGAAGATCAAGTGTTTCAAGTGCAACAAGTTAGGGCACTATGCTCGTTCATGTACGAGTGGAGGTGACTAGGTAACTTGTAATAATACTAGTTACATATGTGTTTCTAGTTCAATATTTCTTGTAAAATCTAATTCTTTTTGGATAATTGATTCAGGTGCCACCGACCACATAGCAAGGGACAGACAGTCCTCCGTGGAGTATCACCGGATACCCCAAGGAAAGAAGTGAATCTATGTAGGAAACAACACACGTGTTGAAGTGAAATGCGTTGGGACGTGCAAACTCGTCTTGGACAACGGCCGCACTATCCTACTTTATGATGTTCTCTTTGCTCCGGATATTCGAAGGAATATTATATCTGTGGTCGTTTTAATGGGTCTTGGTTATAGTTGGTTCTTTCATAGTTGTAAAGTGGACTTGTCTTGTAATAATTCTTTAATTGGTTCTGGGTTTGTTTTCAAAGGATTTGTTGTATTAAATACAATGCATGATTCCTCATTTTATAATGAAAATTTCCTTGTTACAAATTCATCAAATTATGAGTCAGATGTAATTTGTTGGCATGCAAGGCTTGGTCACATTGGACCAACACGAATGGATAGACTTGCCAAACGTGGCCTTCTATCCAATGTTTCAAAGGTCGAAATGTCGACTTGTGAACATTGCCTTGTAGGGAAATCTTGTCGCAAGCCGTTTGGAACCGGTACAAGGGCCGAGGTTCCATTACAGCTCATCCATTCGGACATATGTGGTCCGATGAATGTCAAGACAAGACGCGGGAAGTCCTATTTCATCACTTTTATTGATGACTTCACCCGATTCGGTCATATCTATTTGATATCCCACAAAAGTGAAGCGTTAACCTGCTTTAAAAACTATATGAGTTTGGTGGAAAATCAATTAGATCGCAAGATTAAGGTCTTGCGAACCGATAGAGGCGGTGAATACCAATCAACAAGTTTTAAGGAACTTTGTGATGAAAAGGGCATAGTTAATCAGGTAACTATGACTTACACTCCTCAACAAAATGGTGTTGCAGAAAGGAGGAATAGGACTTTAATGGAAATGGTCCGTTCAATGATGGCGCAAGCCAACTTGCCAATCATCTTTTGGGGTGATACATTATTGACGGCCGCTTTCATTTTGAATCGCATACCCTCAAAATCAGTTAGCTCCACTCCTTATGAGTTGTGGAACCAAAGGTCTCCTGACTTAAGCATATTAAAACCTTGGGGGTGTGCATCCTACGCACATATTTCCTCCCATAAGTATGGCAAACTTGGGCTAGGGGGAGGAAATGTATCTTTATACGATACGCAGAAAACTCCAAAGGTTAAGTTTTCATTGGTCAAGAAGACAATGGAGGACTAATTGAATTTGAGTCGAGGCATGTCACTTTCTTGGAAAACGAGTTTCCAAGACAGGGCGAGATAAGTCAGGACTTATTTCTATTTGAGATTTATGATCAAGAAGGATTACCTCATTCGAGTGGGAGAATTCTTGGTGAAGACGAAAATACGTTTCAACCTTCACCAATGGATGATACGAATGATGCGAATCCTATTCCATACGGGAATAATGATCCAAGTGGGAGCATTTCTAACGACATTCCAAGTGGGAGTGATATTAGAATTGATCTAAATTTGAGTCAACAAGGACTTGAAGAATCTCAAATACGACGTAGTAGTCGTATAAGGTTAGCTCCTCTAAGATTTGAGGATGAATTCCCACAAACCTTTATGACTTTACTTCAAGAAGATGACGAGCCTGCTACTTTCAAACAGGCCATATCATGCCCTACAAAAGACAAGTGGATAGAAGCGATGAAGGAGGAATTAGAATCCATGAAGGTCAACCAAGTCTGGGACTTGGTTGACTTACCCAGAGGACGTAGAGCTATTGGGAACAAATGGGTTCTCAAGATCAAGCATAAGGTTGATGGCTCTATAGACAGATATAAAGCTCGCCTTGTCGCGAAAGGTTTTACGCAACAGGAAGGGATAGACTACGAATAGACCTTCTCACCTGTTGTTCGTTTTACCTCGATTCGTTTGATTCTGGCTTTGGTAGCTTGCTTAGACCTCGAATTACATCAAATGGATGTAAAGATTACTTTTCTCAATAGAGAATTAGACGAGGAGATCTATATGGAACAACCAACAGGGTTTGTAAAAGAAGGAAACGAACATAAGGTTTGTAAACTTCGTAAGTCCATATATGGTTTTAAACAATCCTCGAGGCAATGGTATATACGATTTCAAGAAGTTGTCTTATCAAATGGTTTTACCATGCTTGATGAAGATAAGTGTGTATATATCAAGAGGATCAAAAGCAAGTATGTTATTATGTCTCTATATGTAGATGCCATTTTAATAGCCGGAAATGACAAGGGCTTTGTGATGGATATCAAGGCTTGGCTTTCATCAGTTTTTGAGATGAAAGACATGGGAGAAGCCGCATATATCCTTGGAGTCAAGATTTCAAGGAATCGTTCGAAGAAACTTCTCTCTCTTTCGCAAGAGACTTATATAAAGAAGGTTCTAGAACGTTTTAATATGCAGGACTGCAAGTCCATTGATACTCCTATAAGCAAATGCGATAATTTATGTCTGAAATCGTGTCCAAAGAACCAAAAGGAAAAGGAAATTATGGAAAAAGTTGCATATTCCAGTGCAGTTGGTAGTCTTATGTACGCTATGATGTGTACAAGACCGGACATCTGTTTTGTCGTTGGAATGGTAAGTCGTTACCAATCCAATCCAGGGCAAGTACACTGGAAAGCGATTAAGAGGATAATGTGGTACCTTAAAGGAACTGCAGACTATGCTTTATGCTATCAAGGAGATGCCTTGAGGCTCGAAGGCTACACTGATGCTGATTGGGCGAGTGATCTCGATGAGCGATGATCGACCTCAGGATATGTTTTTCTACTTGGATCTGGTGCAATATCCTGGATTAGAAAGAAACAATCCTGCATCGTACTTTCAACTTTGGAAGCCGAGTTTGTAGCATTTAGCATGGCAGTCCAAGAAGCTGTTTGGCTTAGGAAGTTCTTAGACAGGCTAATTGATGCAAGTGACTCAGATGCCGTACCAATACACAGTGACAGTCAAGCATCTATAGCCTATGTCAAAGATCCAAAATTCCATTGTAAGACCAAACACATTGATATCCGCTACAAATTTGCAAAAGACTATGATAAGAATAAGAAGGTAGACATTAGATACATATATACGCATGAGATGATAGCGGATCCGCTTACGAAGGCGATCCCTAGAGATGTGTTTTACAAACACTTATCTTCTCAAGGATTGCGTAAGAGCTGAGTTGTATCAATGTATATTCCCATGTCTATGAAAGATCAAATTTAATAAAAGAATAAGTTCTTTTTGACATTGCATATGAGTTTCTTGAAAATGTTTGTGTACATTTCTTTTAAATCTCAGCTGGTTTTTTTGTATGTCAGACAGATTGAGGTTGGCTCTCTCACATGAGCAACCACCTTTATTTTATCAGACAGATAAAATAAAGATGAGACCTGTTTAAAGTCAAAATCATCAGACGGATGATTTAGAGTCATGACTTGAACAAAACGGTCGTATGAAAGATCTGCATCATATGGATGCTTACAAAAGATCTAAGAAGATTTTTGAAATCTTATCTGTCTTATGCGGGATGTGGGTCCAGGAGATCAATGAGTAGTAAAAAGGACTCAAAGTCGGACATTGTGGTGTCTGACCATCATCCTTACAACATCATTAAGACATACGCTCCCTGGGAAAGGAGTAATGTTGTACTACGTATTCATACTACGTATGCATTTGACCATTGGGTTAGAATAGTAATTGTGTTTACTATTATGTGAGACCCAAAGATCACATGGGTCTTAACTTATTACCCTTATGGACTCTAATTTGTTCCTTTAGATTTGACTGGGTGATCGCTATCTTAGCATGTTGCTTATGGACTATGGTAAATTCGGTCCGGCGGGGCATGTTAGAAAAGCGAGTCAAGTCAAGATCAAAAGGATCGCAAGAAGAGGAAGATTAATTTCATATTCACATTTGGACTTTAGAGATTCAAAGCTGGCCAGCCAATTGTAATCCAGATGGGATTCAATTGTTGAATATAAAGTATAAGAAATGTGAAGAAATAATCTAGGGTAAAATATGCGTTGATCTACTCAACTTTGCACCCCCAAAGAGTGTTGTGTATCTCTAACAAGTGCACAACATCGGACTCTATGCGCATGACAGTCACACGGTCTATTTCTCGGTATGATGAATAGAAGAACTAAAGGAAAAGATGTTTCCTTACAATCCCCTCAAGTGTGAGTGGGAGATGTTGGATATGGACGACATGTATACACCCATGAGAGGATGTATGAGGGTATACGGACCTCGGATGTCGCGTGCATGAAAGCATGTACGAAGGGAACCTTTTCATGTGTGAAAAGGACCACTCGATAATTGTAAAAAGTCACTTTATAAGTGCAAAAAGGCACTTGATAAGTGCATAATGAAGAGGATAAGGAAATGTGCTAATATAGGCTAATAAGCTTATATATGGTTATTTCCTACAATGACTACCCCTAAAGCCTATAAATAGGACCCAAGGGTAAGGCTTTTAAGGGTAATCTTGAATGCCATAAGTTTGCATAAGGCAAAACTTTTTCCTCTTCTCCCTTCCATTTTGTTCTTCTTCTAAATAGAGATTTAGACGGTGGAAACTCTGCTTCGATCCTCTGTGACGAAGTACTGACCGTTGTGGCGAACCCGAGGGCAAAGTTCAGAGACTACAGCGCTACGTACGCTAACATAAGTTCTCTTTCGATCCTCCATCCTCACGTGACGAGTTCATACAATATTATCTGAAAGAAATACTTGAATAGTCCAAGTGATGGTCGAACCCCATAGAGTTCGCAAAGCACGATGAAGCCAACTCAGGGTGGAAAGCTTGGGGAGTGAGTCTACAAATGGAAAGCTCCGAAGAGCACAGAACCTCTACAATGAAGGGATGAAGAGGAAATCAGAGTCCTAGGCGAAAAGCTTTAAGATACATCCCAACCTCACTCTTCCGTGGAAAACACACTCTCTCATCCGAATTAGGCACTCTAACCATAAAGGATGATAGAAACAACCTCGTCAGACCTCAGCGGTCAGATCGAGGGAAAACCTAGGGGCCATCTCTAAGATAACTCCAGGAACCTTCAAGCTCATATCCCTCCAGCGAATGGGAAGGCATGATTCAATCCAAACTCCTTTTCCCTTTCCAGGAACTTCCTCGCATTGAGGGGGCCGAAGGCGCGCCATGAGCTCCTCGTATGTCAAGGGGAATACCTGACGAATCTAAAGAAAGTCAAATTCGGTCAGTGGGGAGTACCTTAGGAAGAACAAGAAATCTCCTGGAAAGCGATGCTGGAAGCAAGCTTTCGCGACGCAGAAAGATCTCTTCTTTTTCTTCGCTTTTCTTTTTATACGAAGGAATTCAACCGATTGGCAGTCGATAGATGACGCGTGTTCAAAACCAGCCACCAGAAACGATGGAGATCAATTCAAAAACGAAAGGGGTTTGGCGGCACATATCAAATCAAATGTTTCGAAAACCGTGCGCATTTAAGGAGATTTCACATCAATCGGTCTCAATCACCGCAGTTTCTGAGGCACGAATGATGGGAGGCTATTGTTAGTGCACAGGTATGGATCTTGCTGGAGTATCCGCGTACCTGACCCATTTGGCACCCTCAACCCGATACCCGTCGCTCAAAGCGGGGTGTTGCCGAGTTAGACGAATGGATCGTTCGACCATTAGGCTTACGCTACTATTTAGGGGGTTAATGGGGCCGAGTAAATGGACAGCCTTTATCTCGAATCCCGGAGGAGATCGTGCCTGAATCAATGAGGGACAGTTACCTACAATCAAAGAGGAACAACCTATAAATGGACGAAAGGACAAAGGTAAAGGGGTTTCCAATTCAAGGTACGAGATCTAAGACATAGAACTCTACTTTCGCATCTGATATTTCTTACATCATAGAGCTAGCGACGTCAGATCTGAGGTGAACCTCCATGGGTCGATCTCAGCTGCTCCTAGCTCCCTCTCATCATTAAGTTCCCAATATAACTTAAGCATCGAAGGGGATTTGAGTCAAAACCCAGATCCGACCTCCCTAACGCGTCTCTGTGGTGTAGATTGACGAATCGCTATCTTCTGCGAAAGTCGTTTCCGAGTTTCCCAACCTGGAACGATCAACGCATCAGCTGTCCAAGAGTCGATCGAGCACCGCATCATCATCAGCATCCAACATTCGACCCAGGTTCTTCCAACCTAGGGTCCCACTTCATCTGCTGACGAGGCTCCGAATCAGAATGAAGAGCTCACGTCAGCTTGACAACTGTCTCGGTCATTTTTGGCCTTAACACCATCCAAATGTTATGTGTGAATACATCATTACACCCAAAAATACAAACAGACGCACACTCTCAATCCTAACAAAAAAATCTAGGACCAAGTGTGAGCAATCTCCACGACACATCAATCCAGATCAGCTGCGGAGGAGTCCACAGGAGTAGCCAACTCAATACAAAAATCCCGGGGCTCCGGATCAACAAAAACGTCCTTGGGATGAGAATCATCATCATTATCAGAGGAGACATCCTGATGAGCCTGAGAAGCAACCGGCTCAGAGCAGCATCAACTGAAGTATCAGGAATCTCAGAGATGATCGGAGGAGGAGGCTGAGTAGGATGAGCAGATGCAAAAAATGCCTGGAGGTAGGCAGGGAAAGGTATGCCCTGATGCTGGAACATCAGATAGAATAGCTCATAAAGAACAAATAGCTTCTCGTCCAACTGGACAAGAGAGGGTGCAGCAGATGATGAGGGTGATCAACAGGGGGAGCAATGGATGAAGACGGGCCAGAAGTAGACTGCCTCTTCTTTGATGCCGTCTGTAAAACCAAAGAGGACTTCGACTTTGCAGCCATATCAAGAAGAGAGCCAAGGGGCATGGGCTCATACGGGTTCAGATTAATGTCGAAGTGGCAAAAGACAAGAGTAGGAATTCCTCCATACGGAATATGAGAGTAAGAAGAAGTGAACTCTACCCTGTCCATACGATCAAGTAGGACCCCATCGCAGTTCACAGACATCCCAGAAAAGATCGAATACATGCATCTGAGAATCACCTGAGAAGGCTGATCAGATGAGCCATATTTCGGCAAAATGTTGGACTTCACCAATAGGTGAACATCCCAACCTCGAGCAAAAAACATGGAAGCCCTGATGCTAGAGGAGAGGAAAGAATGGATCTCAGAGAACATGTCCTGGAGGACAGCCTGGTCAAGGTCAGCAACATGGAGAGGGAGATATCAGCAGGCAATGAACCAGATGGAGGAGTCCTAAGAATGTTCCCTAAGAGAGTATGGTCAAGCTTGATATGAGTTCCATGTTCAACGATGTCAATGACACCGGTGTCAGCATATTCACCGTGAATGCAATTTGCATAGAATATCTTGACAAGAAATGGAAAGGCACGAGGGGAGTCCACATGAGAGTAGCGAAACAGATCGACCAAATTGGTCGTCGTGAGGATCTCGGAGAGTCCCGTAGCAGTAAAAGACTGATAGACGATGAAACGATCACGAAGGAGCTTGACCCGAATGAAATTTTGCCAATCAAGAGTCATCCCAGTAAATAGAAACAAGAGGAGCAGCTGGAGGAGGCTGAGGAGGCCTGGGTTGATTTTAGCCTTGGGGTTCAGCAGGAAGAGGCTCGGTGTGGGTGTCTACATCCACCTAAGTAGAATCAGTCGCAACAGCAGGCTCATTGATCTGAACACCAATGGGTCTATGCTGACGATTCTGGAGAGGCTCAACGAACTCTTCTTCTTCGGAATAAGAACGAGTAGAATCAGAATTATTCGAAACATCGGAGATGGGTTCAGTGAATTTGGTGCAGGCTCTATAGGGAACTTTCTTGAGTGGGGCAGCCTTAAGTTTATGGTTCCTAGGCTTCCTAACAACAATAGGTTTCCCTTTGAAAGATGAACTGATCTTCGGTGGAGACATAGCACGAAATAGACAGAAAATAAATAGAAATAGAGCGCGATCGAAAAACTGAGATGATATACAAATCAAACAACGACTGAGGAGAGATCCCAGCATGATCGAGTGAAATGAGAGGGGAATCGACGGCAACAACTTCGAATTGACGGAGAAGACGAATGAGTGGATGTCGTTTGAAGAGGAAGACGAGGAAGTTTCGATCGGAGGAGAGAGAAAAATAGTGGGTCTCGATTACTTAAGAGGAGGGAAAATAGATCTGGGTCGTTGGATCGAAAGATGGACGGCTCAGATTATGGCAACGAACCGCCTCAAGTATGAACATTCGACTAATGTAGATTCGTCAGTCGGCTGGCCGAAAAGATAGAAAACTGACTAGATAGATAGATATGCGCATGTAGTGTAAGTCACAGTCGCCTGGCAAAGTGACAGGCGCCTGTAAAATACACTACAGTCGCCTAACCGAAAGTCAATAATTTTGATAAATAGAGAGAAAAATATCAAGATCAAGGGAGGCGCCTAATGAACAAACTTCAGGCACTTGTCGGATAGACATGCGCCTGTAAATTATACATCAGTCGCCTGGGCGAAAAACACTAATTTCAGACAGAAAATCTAGAGTCGGGCAGGCGACTGTTGAAGAATTGACAGTCGTTAAGCCTGGTCCAAAAATGTAGGATAAGGCTAAAATCAAGAGAATTGAAATTACTCACCCTAAGATCTATACTCTAACTATTCTCCAATCATGAAATCACTATCAAAATAATATAGATTAACATACAAATCACGTATACTAATCCAAACATATAAAATCATCAAACTCTCAAATAAATCTCATTGAAAAGTTTATGTATAAATGACATATAAAAACATAAGATGTGAAATGATAACATGAGTTCAAAGCATGATTTAACATATAAATATGAACTCCTATATTTCAGATTCACCCATAATCCCTAATTCTCCACGCAATCTCACAAATGAATCTTCTTTAAGAGGTTTAGTGAAGATGTTGGCGATTTGTTTTAGGGTTTCAATGTACTCTAAGATGATGTCCTTCTTAGCTAAATGATCATTAATGAAATGGTGTATCACATCTATGTTTTTTGTACGAGAGTGATGTACCGGATTTTTGGAAAGACAAATTGCACTTTAGTTATCAACCATGATAGGGCAAGTATCACAATTGACACCATAGTCTTTGAGCGTGTGTCTCATCCAAAGAACTTGTGCACATGCAAGACCCGTGGCAATATATTCTGCTTCAGTCGTGGACAATGATACCGACTTCTATTTCTTGGAAAACCAAGAAATAAGAGAATTTCCTAGAAAATGGCAAGTGCCACTAGTACTCTTCCTATCGGATTTGCATCCGGCAAAATCAGCATCACTATATGAGATTAACTCATATGTGCTAGACTTAGGATAAAGTAACCCATAATCTAGTGAATGATTGAGATAACGAAAAATTCATTTAACTGCAATCAAGTGTGACTCCTTAGGTCTAGATTGATATCTAGCACAAAGACATACGGAGAACATAATATCGGGCCTACTAGCAGTTAAGTAAAGCAAGCTACCGATCATACCTCGATATAAACGAACGTCTACATCTTTCTCGTTCTCATCCTTGTGTAGATGGGTTGTCGTACTCATGGGAGTCTGTTTGCTTGAAGACGATACCATCCTGAATCTCTTGATAAGCTCCCCAGTGTACTTTGTTTGATGTATGAAACTTGCATCCTTCATTTGCCGAATTTTTAGTCCAAGGAAGTAGTCGAGCTCACCCATATGGATCATTTCGAATTCATCCTTCATAGACTTAGAAAATTCTTAGCAAAGATTAAAGTTAGTAGAACCAAATATTATATCGTCTACATAAACTTGAATTAAAAGAATCTCATTTTCATAATCTTTAATGAAAAGAGTCGAATCAACTTCACCCATTTTAAAACCTATATCCAAATAAATGTTTTGAGTCGAACATACCAAGCTCTAGGAGCTTGTCTCAACCCATATAAATTTTCCATGTATGAAATCGGGTGGTTGAGAAACATAAACTTCTTCATTAACGATACCATTTAAAAATGCACTTGTAACATCCATTTGAAATAATTTACAATTTTTATGGGATGCAAAAGATAAAAGCAACCAAATAGCTTCTAATTTGGCTACGGGGGCAAATGATTCTTCGAAATCAATACCTTACTCTTATCGGTAGCCTTGAGCTACTAACCTTGCTTTATTCCTTGTGATGACCTCATTCTCATCGGTCTTGTTCTTAAAAATCCATTTGGTGACAATCACTTGGTGACTATTTGGAAGAGGAACGAGCTCCCAAACTTCATTTCTTTCAAATTGCATGAGCTCCTCTTCCATTGCAACTATCCAAGAGCTATCTTTACACGCTTCTCGGATGTTCTTTGGCTCAATGGTATAGACAAATGCACAATGAGAGAATTCATCAATCCTAGACCATGTTCGAACACCCACACCAATGTCTCAAATTATTTGGTCATGTGGGTGATTACAAACGGTCGGATAAGCTTTGGGAATACTTGGATCACTTGAAACATCCTCAACAATTTCATTAGTATTGTTAGTCTCAATAATAGAATCATTAATTTTAACATTAGTAATGGAATCACATAAAACATCTACACTATCATCGACAACATGAGAAACATCAAAGTCTTCATAAAATGAAACGCGTAGTGATTTCTCGATCGTTGAAGAGGTTTTGTTGTATATCAGGTAGGCTTTGTGGAATATCCAACAAAGATTCCTTCATCGGATCTTGGCTCAAACTTATCTAAGTTACAATAGGTGTTCTTTATAAAACATTTTGAACCAAAAATACAAAAATATTTAACTTGCGGCTTTTTATCATAAAATAATTCAAAACAAGTTTTGTTCGTTCGGGGCCTCACTAGAATCCTATTTAGCACATAACATGTCGTGTGCACCGCCTCCGCCCAAAATTGTAGTCCAAGATGACTATCATGGAGCATGGTGCGAGCACACTCAATTAGGTTCATATTCTTTCTTTCAACACCACCATTTTGTGGTGGTGCGCGAGGAAAAGAAAAGTTGTAAGTAATCTCGTTGTCATCACAAAACTTAGTGAAAAATTCATTTTCGAATTCTCCTCCATGATCACTACGAATAGTGATAATGGTGGTTCCTAAGAAATTTTGAATTTTCTTTGCAAACATAATAAACTCTTCAAAAGCTTCAGTTTTATTGGTTAAAAATGAAACCCAAGTAAATCTAGAGAAGTCATCTACGACGACTAATCTATAATGAGCATTACCTAAAGATGCGGTTCTAGTTGGCCCAAATAAATCTAAATGAAGTAATTCTCGGGGCCTCTTAGAAGTTATGCCATCTTTAAGTTTAAAAGATGATTTACTTAGTTTACCTCTTTGACATGAATCACAAAAGTTTTTCTTGCTAAAAGCAATTTTCGAAAAACCTTTAACAAGATCATGCTTAGCTAACTTATATAAGTGCTTTAAATGAACATAACCAAAACGGTGATGTCATAATAGTTGTTCATTTGTATTAGCAACTAAGCAATGTTTTATGGTTTTAGGCAAGCTCAAATAATAAATATTTTTGCGCCTAATACTGGTAAATAAAACATGCGAATCAATATCAACAATATTGCAAATACCCTCTCCAAAGTTAGCATTGTAACCATTGTCACAAAGTTAACTAATGGAATAAGATTATGACATAAACTACTAACTAAATAAACATTTGTAATAAGTGGTTTGGAAGGATTAACTTTGCCTACTCCAATGATGGTTCCCTTTTGATTGCCTCCAAAAGTGACCGTTGCACCATCCTTGATGCGAACCACTTCGGAGAGCAATGTGGGATCTCCCGTCATGTGTTTCGAGCATCCGATATCAAGTATCCATCATTTTTTTAGAGCCAATATGTATATTATTGCTCTTTTTCTTGTTCTTGGGTACCTACATAGTCTACCATAAGCTCATGTACACAAGCTCTGTTGGGTCCAAGGGATTAGCCCTTTGGAAACCAAGTCCAAGTGGACTTTGGCTTCCCAACATAGTTACCACTATTTATCACATCGCCAAAATAAGAATTAACATAAGCAATCATATCATTTGTGCTAGTGTTCTTAGGACCCCAAATTGTGATGTTTTGGGTGTCCTTTTTCCTAGTTGCATGCACATTTGGCCGAGTTCTATGTGGTGCATGCTTCCTAGGAGCATGGGATCTACCATATGAAGATGGAGGTGGATAAGCATGAGACATATATGGGTTATATGCAAATTGAGGAGCATGCATATTATATGAAACATATGGAGCATACATGTGATGTAGTGGATGTGCATGAGCATACATGGGAGTATTATGTGTATGAACATATGAATGTGTAGGAGCACGTGCATGAGTATTTCGCAAGTGTGAGTTTGCACGTGCTCGTGGGTGTGGAGCATAAAATGTGTTAAAAGTGTCCACATGTGAAGTAGGAGATTTCCTATATGTATGAGTATTTGTGTACATATATGCATGTCCTTTCTTTTGGTTTACACCCTTAGTGGGTTTCTTGCCAAAAGAAGGAGAGTGTGAAATGGTGGCCTTCTTGATAGGTTTGCTACTAATATTGTTTTTGACACCACCAGTGGATGCACCAGAGGATGGCCTCACAAAATCTATAGTCACACCACTATAGAAGGTACGAGATTTGGATGCATCTGCTTCCATATAATCAAGTCTAACACGATGTGTGGCCGGAAATTGGTTTGAAAGCAATTCATCCAATTGCCCTTTCACTTTGTTAAATCTCTTAACTTGGGAGGACATGCGCTCATATTTCTCCCCAAGGGAAGAAATATTGGTATCCAAAGTGGACACACGTGTTTTAAGCTCATGCACTTGGGTTTTAAGAGAACCATTCTCAAGACCCAATTGTGTGTTTTGTGAAACTAGATCAATACTATCTTTAGAATAGTCTTGATCTAATTGAGATTTGAGGGAATTCACCTCATTTCTCAAGATGACAGTTTGAGAAACCAAATTAGCTTTCTCAAGTGTAAGTGTGTCAACAATGGTGTCATTGTTGATGTTGATGATGCATGGCATGGATGATTTGCTAACATTAGATTTCTTCAAATTAGTACATCTAAGCATAAGAGATTGATACTTAGAAAATAATTCTTCGTTAGCAATATGAAGTCCATCCATGGTTACCTCATGTTCAGCATTCTTACTATCATCTCATCGGAGAATGCATCTTCTCGAGCCATAAAGCGCATATGTGCACTCTCACCCTTCTCATCCTCGGATTCACTCAAGAAATATTAACTTGAATCATCGAACGTCCCAACAAGTCCTTTCTTCTTGTCTTTCTTGAATTTGTCGGACTTGTGGTACTTTGGTGCTTTCCGCTTTTCTTTGTTTCTTAGCATTAGGCAATCCTTCTTGATGTACCCCGACTTGTTACACATAAAACAAAGAGACGATGAATTGCTAGTGGAATCAAATTTAGATTTGAAAGGAAATTTACCTTTGCGAAAGAAGCATTGAAACTTCTTCGCCATTTCCTCCATTTCTTCCAAATTCATTTCGTTCTCGGATTCATCACTATCGAAGGATGAAGAAGTAACTTTGAAGGCTAACGTTGTCTTCTTTGCCTCTGTTGGGTTCATCATAGCTCTAATCTTTATTGGGTTCTCCCTTCTAACTTTGTAAGACATGAGAGTACCGATGAGATTCACCACGGTATAGATTTTCATGTCATTGACCTCCTCAATGGCAATTGCTCTTCTTTCCCATTTTGAGGTCATTCACATGATTATCTTTCTCACCTTTTCTTGTTGGGTGCAGACTTGACCGAGAACTTCAAACTCATTGGTGATGTCGGTGAAGCGACCATACATCGTTGCAATGTTCTCATTATCCTGCAAATGAAACATGTCGAAATTTTGTATAACAACATATAATTTTTACAATTTTACTTTGTTCGTTCCCTCGTGGGTAACGACGAGATGGTTCCATATTTGATATGCACTCTTACATGTGCATATCTTGTTGAACTCATCCGGATCCAATGCACAATGAAGAGCATTTATTGCCTTGGCATTATTCACCTCAGCGAACTTCTCGACGGGAGTTCCTTTGTCAAAACCTTCTTCAGTGGGTTCAACGTTCTCCTTATGTAGGGTTCTCTAAAGAGAAGCACTCCATAGAAATGTCTCCATCCGGCACTTCCAATAGCCGAAATTCGTGTCATGGAAACGCGGAGGTCGAACCGTTGATTGTCTTTCGAAGACGTTAGACGCACCATCACGATCGTGATTGTTGTACGAAGGAGGTGGAAGAATTTTGTTGTTGTTGGAAGCCATAGCTATAAACCTTATGCTCTGATACTAATTGTAAAGACATGGCTAAGAGGAAAACACTAGAAGGGTAGTTGAATAGTATTTATAAAATTTAAACGATAGTTATACCAATTTAAATTCCTAACCAACAATAAATGCGGAATTATAAATAAACCCAAAATGAAACAAGCTAATACAAAGGATGTTTCAAGGGTTCGGATTACCCAAGTCCAATCCCGACTGTTTCCAGTAATTATACGTCCCTTCCACCCGGATACCTCCGGATACTCAAGTTAGAACCCTAACTTGAGGTTTCCTTTAACCCACTTGTAGCAACCCTACAAGTGAAATCGAAACACAATTGATGTCCTTGACTCCCACAACTTGGGATCAAGCAAACCACTCTCATAAACCGAGAGTAGAACTAATTACGAAAGTTAAGAAATTCGAAATGAAATTGCACTACTTACAATCACCTATGCCTTGAAGTATAACTTGAAGGAGAAAGTGTATTGTGTGTTGATGTCTCTTCCAAGAAGAGAGAAAGCCCTTTCTCTTGTCACCACCAAATGCCTAGAGGATATCACTTTGATTCTAGGTTGGAGAGTAAGAGAGAATGAGATTGAAAATCTAGGGCTTTAAGTGAATGAGATCTTAGGGTTTTCAAGAGTTGATCAAGAAGTGCTCAATGGAACAGTAAAAGCCCTCTTTATAGGTTCTCTAAAACCCTCAAACTAAATTCCCAAAACCCCTCTTTGAAATCCGTGTGGAAACAACCAACGAATAGAATATACACAGCAGACAGTCGACTGATGAAGAACTCACAGTCGCCTGCTGCACTGTGTCAGATGGTATGTGAGAATTCAAACGGTAACTTACCATATAGGACAGTCGACTGATGAAGGTTGAACATGTGCTTGTAAACCAACAGGCGACTGAGAAACCTTCTACAAGCGATTGAGTGAAACATGAATAAGTTGTGAAAACTCAAGAAGTTTTGG
>JAULAV010005038.1:0-25000 GCA_030789695.1 Scilla litardierei | reverse complement strand
GAGAGGGAGCCTTGGAACAAGTGCAATATGTTGCAGGAAACTCTGGTTATTGGACCAACCCGGCCGCAAGGAATCATCCGGGATTTTCGTATGCGAATAATGAAGGGGCTCTAAACCCGCCACCGTAACAACCTCAAACTAGGCCCCCACCTCCATAACCTCAATACCAACCGAGGGGGGCCACCGCAACAAAGCTACCCGCCTAAGCAACAAGCGGGACCGTATAGGCCACCCGGATATAATCAAAGTTGGAGAGCTCCAAACCCTCCACAAGCCCAACCACGATCGGATCATGAAGCTAGGGTGGAGGAATTTATGGTGGAGCAAAGAAAAATAAATGCTAGGTTGATGACGCAACAAGATTCGCTAAATACCGTCGTTGCGCAACTTGGAGAGCAACTTGCGTTGCTAAACAAGAACACTCAACAGTTGCCGGCTCAACCGGAGCCCAATCCACGGAGCAATACCGGCCACATAAATGCGGTAGTGGCGGTTACTACTAGGGGCGGAAAGGATACTACTCCCGCCATGATCCAAACCAAGGAGCCCGTGGAAGAGATTTTGAACGACAAAGAGCCGGCTATTGAAGAGGAGAGCACAAAAGAGCCGCAAGAAGTTGGAAATTCTGAAATGAAGAAGCCTAATGATGAGCGCACCTACATGCCGCCGATGCCCCTATCACAACGGTTGGCAAGAGCCAAAATAAAGAAGAGGCTCGCCAAGTTCCTTGAATATTTGAGGGGAGTAAACCTCAACATACCTTTCTTGGATGCTATAGTGGAGATCCCGTCGTATGCGAAGTTCTTGAAGGACTTAATATCGGGAAAGAAAAGGAAGGAGAAAATAATGCTTGCCGAACAAGGAACTTGGTTCACCTGGAGGGAAAAGGAGCCCGCGAAATTCAAGGATACCGGAAGCTTTCGCATCTCATGCACACTTGGAGGAGTCCCATTGCAAAAGGCCTTAGTTGACTTGGGAGCAAGTGTGAGCCTAATGCCCCTTAGCATGTTCCGGAAATTGAATACGGGGACCGACTTAAAGCCAACCGACATGAGAATACAACTAGCGGATGGTCAGGTTACTAGGACGGTAGGGATTGCAGAGAATATTCCGCTCCAAGTGCCGGGAGGTATATGCATGTCTTGTGACTTCGTCATTATGGACATCAAGGAGGAGGGCGACACATCACTTATACTTGGACGCCCGTTCTTGGCCACCGCCGGCGTTATAGTCGAGGTGAGAGAAGGTACATTATCCTTGAATGTCGGGAACATCGAGGTTGAGCTCCACATACCCAAAGCCATGAAGCATATGCCCTACTAAGAGGAGTTGGATTATGTGGACCTCCTTGATGAGGTGATCGACAAAGCCATCCCACATTCTATTGGCGCTCTCCATGATGATGACATTGAAGAAGGCCAAACTCCTAGCATTGAAGAAAAGTTGGAGGACCATCCGGATGGCTCTACGGTTGATGATAAAGACGACGCTGATGTCGTGAGGATAAGGGATCTTTGTAAGCTCTCCACGGTCAACAATTCAAGGAAAGCTCTGCCGGATAAAAGGCCGGCGTCACCGGTGAGGAAGAAGATTGGTTCCAGCTCAAGCTTGGGGGACTTATCTCCCAACACTACCCATGATGAGGGGATGTCGAGGAAAGCCCACGAACATCAACAACCAAATCCAAGTGGCCTTCCCGGTAAATTTGACGGGTGCATCTCACATGCGCCCAATATCACGCACTAAACGAAAATCATGAGGGGTCGATCTCATGACCTTAAACGAGCGCTTGTCGGGAGATAACCCGACGGTTTTATATCATTTTTAGTTGATTTTTATTTTTATTTTAGATTTTTCTTAGAGTTTAGAGTCTAGCGTTTATGAAAATCGTGACAACGTGCTCTATTTTTATTGACAGGAGATAGAGAACGAGAGATCATTCATATGGAGGATGACTAAGGTAAGGGAGAGCACTCCAGGAATGTGCTCAGGCCCTAGGAGAAGGAAGGGACTGACTGGAGGAAGAAAAACAGAGAATAGAGCGAAAACAGATAACTGTTGCAGAAAACAGGATGCCACTCGGCCGAGTAACATATGTCACTCGGCCGAGCAAAGACTCCATTCGGTCGAGTGGAGTACAGATCAGGGAAGATCCTTCTGACCAACTCTCTGTCATTTTCTGTGATTTTCAGTATAATTTTCCACTCGGGCGAGTGACTTGTCACTCGGCCGAGTGAATCAGTTACCATGCACGCTCTAAAAATTGCTGAGTGGCTATGCCACTCGGCCGAATGGAACTTATCCATTCGGCCGAGTGGGAAAAGCCACTCGGCCGAATCGTAACTTGTGGGAGTTATTTCCAAATAATTTTTAAAAGTCCCACTCGACCGAGTGAGCTCGTCACTCGACCGAGTGAGCTCGTCACTCGGCCGAGTCGTAACATTCATATATAAGATCGAGGCGCTGCGTGAATTTCAAAAAACGCAAAATCCCCAATTTTTTTCGCACTCACCCGCTGTCGCTCCAACTTCCTTCGCCCGAATCGACGCCCAAAGCTGCCAGAGTCACCGCTGCGCCGCCAACCGCAGCACCGCCGATCACCGACGACGCCCCACCGCCGCACCTCGCCGACGTCGCCCTCCCCCGCCGCCGGTCACCCTCATTTCGCCCGAAATTCGATTTTCTCCTCCATTCTCCCATTTCGTACGCCCATTGCACTCCAAACTCAAATCAACTCCTATATATATCTGTTATCCCCTATCTCCCCCATGTATATTGATTATCATTCGCTGATTTTATTGTCTGCGTTTCAGGTTAGCTTGGAGGAGCTTGGGGGAGCTTTTGGACGCACTCAGAGCTTCGCAGAGGAGGCGTTTCTTCGCACACTTCAGATTTTGCACTCGCGGCGTGCTCAGGTATACTCGTTTCATTACATAGCACGTCACATTTTTTATTTGGGTGGGCACGACTCACGGCACACATGCCGCCTCGCCTTAGGACACGCACTCGGGAGCCCGCTTCCAAGCGGAAGAAGTCAGGTGATCCTGCCTCCTCTTCTGCTAGGGCAGACTTCCCGCCACCTAGCCCACCACCTCCTACACAGCCGCCTCATACCGATCCCATTCCACCACCTGCACAGCCTGCCCCCGCGTTCGATGCGATGGGGATTACTTTCCGAGATGACGCCCAGTGCGCCAGACTCGAGCGTATCTCCCATCGCTCGATCGTACCCACTAGGTTCGTGCACCTCCCTGACTTAGAGCGCCTAGGGGTTCTAGAGGGGCTACTCCAGTTGTACGACAACGTGGGGTGGCGTGATTTCTTGTCGGTGTCGGCGGACACTTATATCCGCCCGACACTAGAGGTCCTTAGCTCTATCGAGCGGACCGCTGGAGGATGCTCATTTCACCTGGTGGATCAGGAGTGCCAGGTCACTCTTGACATGCTCTGAGCATTCTTCCAATGGCCCGTTGTCCCTGACCCAGACTGCGCTTATGCTCCCACGCACATCCTACCCCCGTCGTTCGACACCCATGCTTTCTGGACTCGGATTACAAGAGCACCCCTTGCCTTTGACCCTAGTAGGGCCAAGGCATCTGCCGTCCTCCACCCGTGCCTCCGCATTGCACAGCACCTTATGGCGACCACTTTTCTTGCGAGGTACGAGCCCGGGATGTTGTCGACGCCAGAGCTCTACATGCTCTATGCGATGACACGTTCTAGGGTTTTTGATGGAGCTGACGTTCTGGTCCCCGCTGTAGAGATTGATATCGCCAGTTGGTACATCGACTGCATCATTATTTCTGTCGGCGCTCGTACGCCTATTTGCTGCGACGGTCTGATTACCCTCTTGGCCCTATTATGCAGAGTTGACCTCCCAGATGACTTGCGGAGACCACCGAGCCCCACCTCACTTTCCATAGATGTTATGGCCCGGATGAGGATGCTTCGTCCTTATGGACAGTGCCACTGGGTGTGGCTGCACGGTCCCCACAGCGCAGATTACATGATTCTCCTGAGCCTTGCTCGGACCCATATTGGACCCGCGGGCGGGGACTGGATTCCACCGATGGATCTTCTTATCCCCGTCGCGTACGTGCTAGAGCCTGAGGGCGCTCAGCAGGAGCCCCTCCTTCCACCACTCGACCCTGTGATCCCTCAGCCTGTGGCTGCTTCGTCTGCACCTCCCGACACCTCTGTCCACACTTCTGCTAGTGTCGAGAGCACTTCAACTGAGTCCACCCACACCACCACCACCACTGTGCCCATTTCGATAGATCCCATTTCTGCTGCCAGCCCCGAGCGTCCCCCCACCATAGTTGAGTGCGGTGAGCCTTCTTTTGCTTCCGCGGTAAAGACCATGTCCTCATTTTTGTTCTCGACCCCTGGGGAGTCTTTTCCTACGCACTTCACGCCCCCCCCGTCGTCGACCTCACCGTCTCCACCACCGCTGTATTTTTCAAGAGCGTAGTGACGTCTGTCCCCACGTCTGTGCCACTGACCTCTCCGTCCGCCTCGTCGTTAGCCATCACTTCCACTTCTACTACTGCTCCATCCTCGTCTACCATTCCTGCATTCCAGCCTCACACAGAGGCTGAGCGTCACCTAGCGAGCACAGCACCACCGCACACCCCACCGTCGCACCCATACTTTACAGTTGTCGTGCGAGACAGCCCCGCGCTTCATCAGTTTGTCCCTCCTCTCCACCTCCCCCCGACACTCTAGTTCAGCACCTCCATGCTCTAGAGGGGGCAATCAGTGGACTTAGAGGAAATTTTATGGCTCTCTCTGCTACTGTCAGCTCCGTGCAGAGGCAGGTCGCTTTACTGCCTGGTATTCAGGCTTGCCTGAGCCAGATCCTTGCCCGACTGCCTCCGCCACCCACACCCACCCAGCATCCACCTCGCCCACCACCTCTGCCATAGGACGGTGCTGGTGCACCCCCACCCCCTTAGGCACACACTGGATGCCTTCCATATTTTTTCTGTCGATTCGCTGGATACTTTTTGTGAGCATGCTGATTTTGCACCCCTCCTCCACACACTGATTTGTTCACATTTTGGTCCTACCTGTCTATATATTTTTGGGAGAGAGGGAGTACTTTTTGGGGACACTCATATCTACATTATTTTGATCTCTGCATGCATCACCTGCATTCTCATATCATTTTCTTTCATTTTTCCCATCCTGCATGCAACCTCACTCTCCCCACCCACTTTTTGCCTCTCGGTGTGCCACACTTCGCACATTGAGGACACTATGCACTTTAGCTTGGGGGAGTGAGTTCTCACACTTTTTATTTTTTGTCACCTTTTATTTTCATTTTCCCACCTTTTCTTTGTTTTTACACCTTTTTCACCCACTTTTTCGTTCTTACCATGCATCACGTTTTTCTTACTTTTTATGTGTGCTGCATATGTACATTAGTTTTTATTT
The DNA here is from genome assembly GCA_030789695.1 of Scilla litardierei. Taxonomy (NCBI): domain Eukaryota; kingdom Viridiplantae; phylum Streptophyta; class Magnoliopsida; order Asparagales; family Asparagaceae; genus Scilla; species Scilla litardierei. The sequence goes on along the minus strand of JAULAV010005038.1, from coordinate 19,564 downwards.
CCTTTTTATCCTTATTTCTTTCATCTTTTTGCTAGAGATGATTCTTCTGTGATGATGACGACGTGGTGCTAGCTTATCTCTATATGCATATTACTTTGTCATGCCATAGTTTTTATTTCAGATATCATATGCTATGTCTTGCTATGCATTTGAGATAGTAACCCGCACTTTCATGTATGAATATGGATGAAATTTTTTTATTAGCTGAATCTGATAATTTTTATATGTATACTCTTCGTAGAAAACACACCAACCTTCACACATTGATTGCTTATATCTGGAGTGCTGCTTTCCTTTCTTATATCACTTCTTATTGCATGAAAATTGTACGCTTCACTTTCAGGTTGAATGAATGTATGTTAGGTTGATATAACTGGATTAGTCTACTTTCTGAGATTAAACTGAGTGGATTACATTACTCTGCTGAATGTTGTCGTGCACGTCCTATAGAGTGAACCGAGTGTTACATTTATTTCTTTCTCCACATATCTTGAGCATTACTTCTATACTTATATTCATTGGTGAATCCCCCTTTAGCGATTCTATTATTGGCATTTCCCCCGCTATTAAATTCCATGCTCCAATACCCCCAAAATCAAAAAGAAAAAAAGTATGAATATCATTCTATCTTTTGATTTGGGATCTCAGATGTATATATGCTATATTAAAAAAAAGAAGAAAAAAAGGAAAAAAAGGAAGAAGAAAAAGAAAAAGAAAAGAGAAAAGAGAAAAGAAGCTTATACATGATCCCATCTCATACTCTTTCTCTCTTTCTTCCCTCTTTTGTTTTTATTTTTATTGGAGCTTCAAAAATGGGGAATGTACTTATTGATTTATTTATGCCACCACGCTTATAGATAAGCTTGGGGGAGAGGATCCAATGATGTGTGAGAGAGTGACTACTTGACTGTGCATGACAACCTAAGCAAGGTAATTTTCTATACTCGGTGAGGTTACTAAAAGTTTTACGAAATCCAGGAATTGATACTTAGCATGCATTTCATGAAAACCATACCTTTCTATTCTTATTGATCCATATTGTGTGATATCTCTTATACTCCAAATAGAAAGCATTCAATTGAAAAGTGTGTGGTCTATGATTATGTATACCACTTTAGATGATTCAGACGATGTTAATTCTAGAACGATTCCATATTTCATATTATTTTGCTATTCTCAGGTTTTCTATTTTGAATGCATCCTTATATCATGATATCGAGATAAAAATCTTTGGCATGTGTTTTATATTCGCCGTATGCTATATGAGTAAGCAAAGCCCACATCCTGAGAAAATGATCTAGCACCTCTCTCTTTGCTTTCTTTCCTTTCTTTATTTTCTATTTCTTCCGTTTTTCCGTTTTATTATTTTTCCTGTCGGGTTCGCCTTTTACTTATCTTCCTCGAGGACGAGTAAGAGGTAAGCTTAGGGGATTTTGATCACTCCATATTTTATACCTTTTTTCTGCATGTTTGCATGTCGTTTTGATCGCCCATATCGCGTTTTTCACGATTATTCGACAATATTGCGATGCTTTTCACTATTTCTTGTTTTTGTTGTATTTCAGGAAATATGGAGCGATTTGGAGCAAATTTGAGATCAAGGGATTTGTACGTGCTTAGGAGTGTCGCCCACGGCTCATTTGAGGACTTTTCAGCGATAAAGGATGAGTGGAAGAAGAAGGAAATCAATAGGAGCGACGAGGAGGAAAAAAGAAGAAGAAACGAGCATTTCAGCACATTACTCGACCGAGTAGAACCGTCACTCGGCCAAACAAGAAGTCCCACTCGGTCGACCAGAACGGATACGCACACGGAGTTTTCAGCGTATACTCAGTCGAACGAAGAAAGCCCACTCGGCCGAGTGAGAAAGCTCACTCGCCCGAGTGGTACAGGGAATTCGTCCAGAGAAAGGCCAGAGATACTGGAAATTTCAGAGATCCTGATGAAGCCCAACTCGTCCTAACGATATAACTACTCGGCGAATGAATAAGTTTACTCAGCCGAGCCACCCCCCGATGACAGACCCTGAAACCCCCGAAGTTACTGTTTTTTACAGGGTTTGTCACTCGGCCGAGTTACAAGGGTCACTCGGCCGAGTGACCCTCTCCGCCTGCTGTTAGCGCTGCGATTTCTGGGCTGCGCAGGGGCAGTTTGGTCACGATTTTTGGGATGATTTTAGAGGGTATTTAAACCCTGTTTTTACCCCAGTTTGGAGAGCTTTTTAGAACATTAATTTTTAGACTTTCTTTTAGGATTTTGACGGCTACTCTTTGTGAAATCTCAGCTGGAGATCATCGGCAATTACATTGGTTTGTCTATTCTTGTTAAAAACTTGATTTTTATGCATTATTTCTCTTTTGCAATGAATTGTGTCATGATCATAATTGTTATTTCTGATATTTGCATGATGTCTAGTGAGTAGTGCCGTCGTCTTAGGGCGTAGGGATGAACCCTATGGACCCTATTTCTAAATTGTGATGAATTTATAGATTTGTTGCTAGAATTGATTAAGGTTAGGTTGTGATCAATTGATTACGGGTAGCTAGGAATTCATATCGATTGGGATTTGCAAGAGATTGGATCCCAATTGATAGGAAGGCCTAGATATTCGATTTAGATTGACAATTGGATTTCTCTAGATTTGGTTTGCAAGAGATTGGACCAAAGCTAGTATTTTTAATTGTGAATTTATACTAATATTCGTTTGCAAGAGATTGGACGGATAAGAACTATCACAACCTAGGTCGTAGCTCAAGTTTGCACGAGAGTGGACTCGAGCTACGACTGAACAATGATGTCGTTCTTCACGCTAGCGGCTTAGGCTAGGGTTTGCACGAGAGTGGGCCCTATCCTAGGTTTGCTATAGACCGACAATAGCGCGAAAGCGTGAGCTTGGTTCTACTTTAAGTTGCGAGTAGTTCACCTATATTCAAGCTTAGCAATAATGAAACTTATGAATCACAAGGATGAGAGACGGTCCGTAGTGGGGATTTCCTATCCCTAGACGCTTTATTATATTGATATTTCTCCTGATATTTGAACGATTGTGACTGTTATACCCAAAACTGTTCTTGATTCTCTTGATAGCTAGGTGATTGGAAAAAGACACGGTCATTTGTCCTCCCTGAGTTCGATACCCGCTCGCCGCTACACCGTGCGCTTGCGGTAAGACTACAAATCGTTTTTCGGGTGTACACTCGGACGCGATCAGTAGGTCCGATGAAGTACAGAGCGAGGTCGGTCGAAGCAATAGCAGCCGCAATGGAAGCTGAGCCCGATATACCAGAGGTGGTTCGAGAGTTCATGGATTTGTTTCCAGACGACCTTACAGGTTTGCCTCCGGATCGCACCCTCAAATTTGACATTGAACTAATGCCAGAAACCCGAATGATGTCCAAGGGACCATATCATTTAGCACCATCTGAGCTAGAAGAATTGCGGACCCAACTAGATGAGCTACCGAAGAAGGGATGGATTCGACCCAGTGTATCTTCCTGGGGATCTCCTATATTATTGGTGAAGAAGAAAGACAGATCCCTAGCATGTGCGTTGACTACCGCGAGCTGAACAAAGTCATCTTGAAGAACAAGTATCCTCTACCGCGCATCGACGATCTTTTCGACCACCTCAGGGGGGTCAAGCTCTATTCGAAGCTGGATCTTAGGACAGGAAACCATCAAGTGAAGGTGAAAGACGAAGATGTTCCCAAGACAGTATTCAGAACCAGATACAGACATTATGAATACTTAGTAATGCCGTTTGGTGTGACCAATGCACCCGCGGTATTTATGAGTCTCATGAACCAAGTATTGTATGAATACTTGGACAAGTTCGTAGTAGTCTACTTCGACGACATTCTCATCAACTCGAAGCATGTTGTAGAGCATGCAGAACATCTAAGGAAGGTTCTCGAGACCCTGAGAAGACACCAGCTTTATGCCAAACTTAGTAAGTGCGAGTTCTGACTGAACGAGGTGGTGTTCCTAGGCTACGTGGTGTCAGGAGAATGTGTCACGCCCCGCTTCCCAAAAATGTAGAGGCGAAGCGTGAGAAGGTCCGCTCAGACTTGAAGCCACAAGGCCCCAAGTCCGATAAGCGTCAAAATTTACAAAGTAGCAGGTCCCTGTAATGTGACTCAGAACAACAATAATAATAATAGAAAAAGAGACGATAATCAAAATCATCAACTCAGAGTCCAGAATTAAAATTCAACAACAGAAAATCCACCATGCAACAAAAAGAGAGTCCAAAGGAAAGGTCTAGCATGGCCAACAAAAGAAACTAACAACAACGGTGCTACTCACCGACAACGACACGACCAACAAAAGAAGGACGAAGGAGCACTAGGACTGGTCACCGATGTCCTCGTACTCAAAGTCAGCAACGGGGTCGGGCACGAACTCCACGAACTCGTCACCCTCAACTGCAACCTCTGGCTCAGCAACTAACATGCGTCACCCAAAGAGAAGGGGCACATGTCAGCAAGTCTACAAGACTTGTGCAAGGAAACTAAGGAAGGTAAAAAGCAACTAGCAATCCTAAAGTATGCATGACTTGGCAGATAAAAGTAAGAGTGCAACATGTATAGTAAAAAGGTACAAGCATGGCATGGTTGTCAAGTTTGCAAGGGACATACACAAGGACTAGTACAAGTAAAGTAAGCACGTCGTGCACCGAGATTCCTCCCTTTGGCTAGAGTGGCTGTACGGGCCAACTCTTACGCTCAAGTGACCGTTTATCCCTACCCCTCCACGTGTATCGAGCCAGGGCTTTACCCCCGAACATGGAATGCTCGCTTCTGGGTCACAAGCCAGGAAGTGTTTTTAACAAGGATGGCGTAGGGTTATGCCCGCATAACGGGTGCCTAGCCGGAAAACACGGAAACACGGATTGTACATGTAATTGGTAGCGTGTGCTACGATGCAACATACAAGTCATTGGCATGAAAGAATGCAATGCATGGCAGATATTCAATTTAGTTCGCGTACCGTTAAAGAAAATTAAACATGACAGGCAGTTTTATGAAATGGCATGTCAAGGGAAATTCTAGCTTCGTTGTCAAGCTAGAATTCGAATTTGCGCCTAGACCGCTATCATTTCACGGTCTAGTCTCTTTCACACTAAAACAAAGTATTGGCCTAAAAACATGGCCTAAAGTATGGTTGGCAAGTTTCACTTGCCTGGTACCGAAGTTGTTGTTCGATGTGAGTCACGAGATCGGTGTCCTACGGTAATAGTGTTCGCTGTTTGGCAAGACAACATTAGAACGATCACCAAAACAGATTTTATAAGGGGATCCTACATCGTCTAATGAATCGATTTTAATTAGGTTTCCTAAATTACGGTGAGGGTTAAGAGATAGATCCACTAACCGTAAGATTAGCGAGTGAAAGACGCCAAAACAAATCTGGCTTCGGCGACGGAAGAATGATCCCGGAAAGCTACGGCTGAAATTCGAGATCCGGCGGCCTAGGGTAGGTGGCCGGCGCAAGAATCGACGAGAGGGAAACTACGAGGAAGAAGGAAATGGCTTGAGGGAAGTTGTGGATGATTTGGGGAAGGTATTGGCTCAGAAAGAATGAAGAAAGAATGAAAGAATTGAAGGGGTTAAATAGAAAACGAAACGGCGGCTGCGACTTAACCTAGGTTTACTGGGCAGTTTAGTCGGTCAGAGAAGGGTGGTCGACCGACTAGTTTAGGATCTAGTCGGTCGGTCGTCTAACTTAGACCGACTAAAAGCCAATCCGTGAATAGGGTTGCTACAGGTAGTCAGATTTAGTCGTTCTGCGAAGGCCCGTCGACCGACTAGTTTAGGATCTAGTCGGTCGGTGATCGTTCATAGACCGACTAAGAGAGAAATTATGTAGATATTAAGCACTGAGAATTAGTCGGTCAAGGAAGAAATCTTAATCGACTAGTTCAAGAACTAGTCGGTCGGTAATTGTTCTTTGACCGACTAACCATAAACAGTAACTTAGATGGTACAGTAGGACTCAGAATTAGTCGGTCTGAGTACAAATCCTGACCGACTAGTTTAGGAACTAGTCGGTCGATGAATGAACTTAGACCGACTAAACGTAAACAGTAACTAAGCTGAAATTTACTGACAAGAATTAGCCGGTCAGAGAAGGATTGCCGACCGACTAGATGGCAATCTAGTCGGTTGGCTCTCCTTCACGAACCGACTAAGATGCACCAAAAGTGCCGAAACGAAGCGCGAAGCTTCGGGAAGATTTCTATGGCCTCTAGGATCACCCTAACAATAAGATTAAGACGTTATGAAGCTATTCGTAAGGATTTCTAACGGAAAAACACACAAGGAAGGAAACATCCAATATTATTAAATAAAATAGTCATTACAAAAACCGGTCGTTACATCCTCCCCACTTTAAGAAAAATTCCGCCCTCGGAATTTCCTAACACTCACGTGTCAGGGAACAAAAGTGGGTAGCGCTCACGCATCTCATTTTCTCTCTCCCAAGTAGACTCTCCCGGCGAGCCGTGTCACCACATCACCATAACAAGATCGACGGTCTTGTTCCGAAGTGACTTCTGACGCCTGTCCAAAATCTGAACGGGCTGCTGGTCATACGTCAGATCAGGGCGAACGGTGATCTCCGAGAAATCCACAGCGTGAGATGGGTCACTGATGTACCGACGAAGCTGCGACACATGGAAAACATCGTGAACTCCTTCCAAAGATGGCGGCAAGGCTAAGCGGTAGGCCACCTCGCCAACTCTCTCCAGAATGTCAAACGGTCCAATGTATCTCGGGCTCAGCTTCCCCCGTTTCCCAAAGCGAATCACTCCTCGATTCGGAGAAATCTTCAGAAACACATGGTCACCTGGCTGAAACTCCAACGGACGCCGTTTAGCATCAGCCCAATGCTTAAAACGGTCCTGAGCTATCCTCAGCCTCTCCCGTATGTTCCTGACAACATCAACAGCCTCCATAATCATCTCAGGTCCTAACAGCTCCCGATCTCCAATGTCATCCGAGCTCAGTGGTGATCGACATTTCTTCCCATATAGCGCAGCAAAAGGTGCCATGCCAATACTCGCCTGGTAGCTGTTATTGTAGGCAAACTCCACGAGGTGGAGATGATCCTCCCAAGAACCCTTGAAATCCAACATACACGCCCTCAGCATGTCCTCCAAGATCTGAATCGTCCTCTCAGATTGGCCATCCGTCTGCGGATGGTACGCCGTGCTGAAACTCAGACTCGTACCCAAACTCTTCTGCAGACTCTGCCAGAACTGAGATGTGAATCTCGTGTCTCTGTCCAACACGATACTCACAGGGACTCCGTGAAGTCGTACGATCTCCTGCACGATTCACGTTACATCACTATCTAAACTAGGAAAGGATATTAAAACGGAGAGTAAAAGATTTACCTCCATATATCTCCTCGCTAGCGCCTCAGTGGACTGTCCTACTCGGAAGGGGATAAAGTGCGCAGATTTGGTCAATCGGTCTACGATCACCCAAATCGTGTCATTCTGCTTCGGACTCCGAGGTAGTCCAGTCACGAAGTCCATAATGATGTGCTGCCACTTCCACTCCGGAATCGGAAGCGGTTGTAGCAATCCCGCCATTCGCTGATGCTCCGCCTTAACCGGCTGGCAAACCAAGCACTTGGCTACGCTCCGAGCCACGCTCCTCTTCATACCATGCCACCAAAAGTTCAGGCAAAGATCCTTGTACATCTTGGTCCCACCAGGATGCACAGAATACGGCGAATTGTGTGCCTCTGCCAACAGCTCCTCTCTGATGTCTCCCGCTGGCACACACAACCTGGCTCCAAATCTCAGTGAGCCATCCTCATGAATCAGAAAGTCAGTCCGCAGACCGGCCTCCACCAACCCTCGAATCTTTACCAACTTCGGGTCCCCAGCCTGCCCAGCCTTGATCCTATCCACGATCGTCGACTATATCTGCATACACATCAACGAAGAGACCTTACCAGGCAGAACAATCTCGATACCTGACTCGCAAAAATCCTGCTGCAATCTCCACTGCGAAGTCAACAACATCACCGCTGGAAGCCTACTCAACGCATCTGGAACCACATTCACTCTGCCAGGGTGATACTGCAAATCAATCTCGTAGTCCGCCATGAGCTCCAACCACCTACGCTGTCGCATGTTGAGCTCCTTCTGAGTGAAAATGTACTTCAAGCTTTTGTGATCGGTGAAGATCTTCACCTTCTCACTCAGCAGGAAGTGCCTCCAAATCTTCAGTGCAAACACGACAGCGGCCAACTCCAAATCGTGCGTCAGGTAGTTCTTCTCATGAGCCTTAAGCTGACGAGAAGCATACGCGACCACGTGCCCATGCTGATGCAACACGCAACCGAGACCCTTGCTAGAAGCATCGCAAAAGATCTCGAATCCTCCACTCCGATCGGGCACAACAAGAACAGGGGCAGACGTCAACCTCTCTTTCAGAACACCAAAAGCTCCCTCGCAGCCAACAGACCAATCAAAAGGTACATCCTTCCGCGTCAGTCTGGTCATCGGCTCGGCAATACTAGAGAAATCCTTGATGAATCGCCGGTAGTAACCTGCAAATCCAAGGAAACTCCGGATCTCAGACGCTGACTGCAGAACAGGCCACTCCCTGATAGCCTTAATCTTCTCGGGATCCACCGAAATACCATCTCCAGTCACCACATGCCCGAGAAAAGCAACTCTATCCAGCCAAAACTCACACTTGTAATACTTCGCATACAACCGATGCTTCCTCAGAATCTCCAATACCGTCCTCAAGTGCGACGCATGCTCCTCCTCTGACTTCGAGTAGATCAGAATATCGTCAATGAAGATAACGACAAACTTATCCAACAAGTCATAGAAGATCAAATTCATCAGATTCATGAATACCGTGGGTGCGTTGGTTACACCGAAAGGCATAACCATTAACTCGTAGTGTCCATATTTCGTCCTGAATGCTGTCTTCGGAACATCCTCCTTCCTCACCTTCAGCTGGTGATAACCACTCCTCAGATCCAGCTTAGAGAATACTCTCGATCCTCCCAGCTGATCAAAAATATCATCAATACGAGGCATTGGATATCGATTCTTCACGGTCACCGCATTCAACTCACGGTAGTCCACGCACATGCGACGCGAACCGTCCTTCTTCGTCACCAGCAAGACCGGTGCTCCCCATGGAGACACACTGGGATTAATGTAACCCTTCTGAAGAAGTTCATCAAGCTGCTTCCACAATTCCTCCAACTCCGCGGGTGCCATGCGATACAACGCTTTTGAAATAGGCTGCGCCCCCGGAATGAGATCGATCGAAAACTCGAGAGCTCGATCAGGTGGCAATCCAGACATCTCCTCGGGGAAGATGTCGTCGAAATCACGCACCACCGCAGGCCGACATTGCTCCATCTGCATCGCAACGATCTCCACCGGCTTGGCCCGAAACCTGACCGGTCCAAGCGAACTGCTACCACGGCTGAACTCGAACACCGGATGTCCAGGGATCTCGAACACCACCTTCTTCCTCCGACAATCGATCGTGGCGTAGAAACTCCCTAGCCAGTCCATCCCGAGAACAGCATCATAGTTGATGATGTCGTGGACAATAAAATCTGCATACAGCTCATGTCCACAGACCACCAAAGGGCAAGAGTTGCAACCACGATGCACCGTGACCACGCCATTCCCTGTAACGATATCCCAACTCTTGGGAAGAGGGGAAGTCGACAAGGAATGCTTCTCCACGAAGCTCTGGGAAATAATGCACATCGATGCACCTGAGTCGAAGAGGACTCGTGCAGGAATTGTGCACACCAAAATCACACCTAACAGACAGTTTACAATCAAATTCTTTTCAAGCAGACAAACATATGCAAACAACCACACATAATCTAATAGCTTAAAACTAACTAAGGAAAGGAACATCTAGGTCGAGGATTACATGCAATAACCTCATCCACCACCTCGGTCTCAACAGCAGTCATCAGAAACGCCTGTCGCCTCGGCTGAACGGCCTGCTGAAAAGCCTGCCTCTGCGGAACGAGAGGCGCTCCACGTCCAGCAGGAACCGGTGCCTTCTGCTGCAACGGCTGAGCTGCAACAGGTCCCTTCCACGGCTACTTGGACTTCGGACAGTCCCTCATGGTATGCGCAAGATAACCACAAACCAAGCACTGCCCCAGCATTTTCCGGCACTGATCCTTGACATGCCCAGTCTTGCCACAGAAATGGCAAGTCTTCAGAGTAGGAGGTCCTCCGGGCCTCTTGAACTGCACCGGCTGATTGGGCCCGAACCCTGGTCTCATCACTGCTCGGGCCTGCTCCACAGGCCTCTTCCCAGCTCCAGAAATCTGTCCCCTCTTCTGGCTCATAATCCGCTCCTGCCTCTTCGTCGCAATCAAAACTTTCTGATAAGTCTCCACATCAGACGAAGTCACATAGCTCTGAAGATCCAAAGAAAGCCCCTGCAGAAACCTCTGGGCTCTCTCATCAGCATCCTGCACCATCTTCGGTGCGAAACGGCTCAGCCTGGTGAACTCCTGGTGGTACTGATCCACCGTCAAGCTCCCCTGCTTCAGATCAATGAAAAGCTACGCCATCTCCCTCCTGGCAGCCTTCGGAAAATACTCCTCGTCAAATCTGGACTTGAAGGTAGCCCAAGATATTGGCTCCTCCAGCAACTCCTCCTCTGCATCCCACCAGTTCCGCGCATTATCTTTAAGCTGTCGCTTCGCCAGGTCAACCCATCCAGTCGGGTCAACCTTCGACATCTTCAAGTTGTCCTCCATGTTCCTGGTCCATTCATCAGCAGCTAGGGGTCCTTCGGTCCCATCAAAGTAAGCGGGACCCAGTTCTCGAAACTGCTTCGCTCCCGGCTCGGAGCGAGGGACATTCTGAACAGGCTGCGCTGCTCGAGCAGGTGGAACATTCCGGGCATTCTGTAGCATCCCCTGCTGCACCTGCATCATCTGATGCATCATCCGCATGATCTCCCCGTTGGTGGGCTCCCGATTCGGCTCTCCGTCACGAGGGGGCACACCACCACCAGCACGGGTATTCCGTCTCCCAGCCATCTATTGACACAGGAAAACGAAACCAAATTAGACCCTCAGCCTTATGACTCGGTGTTGAAATTATTTATCGGACATTCTATAATTCTTATCGTTGTTCTGATTAAGTCACAGTTACAGAAAAATGGACCTGCATGGGCCACCAAAGAAACCTGTCACGCCCCGCTTCCCAAAAACGTAGAGACGAAGCGTGAGAAGGTCCGCTCAGACTTGAATCCACAAGGCCCCAAGTCCGATAAACGTCAAAATTTAGGAAGTAGCAGGTCCCTGTAATGTGACTCAGAACAACAATAATAATAATAGAAAAAGAGACGATAATCAAAATCATCAACTCAGAGTCCAGAATTAAAATTCAACAACAGAAAATCCACCATGCAACAAAAAGAGAGTCCAAAGGAAAGGCCTAGCATGGCCAACAAAAGAAACTAACAACAACGGTGCTACTCACCGACAACGACACGACCAACAAAAGAAGGACGAAGGAGCACTAGGACTGGTCACCGGTGTCCTCGTACTCAAAGTCAGCAACGGGGTCGGGCACGAACTCCACGAACTCGTCACCCTCAACTGCAACCTCTGGCTCAGCAACTAACATGCGTCACCCAAAGAGAAGGGGCACATGTCAGCAAGTCTACAAGACTTGTGCAAGGAAACTAAGGAAGGTAAAAAGCAACTAGCAATCCTAAAGTATGCATGACTTGGCAGATAAAAGTAAGAGTGCAACATGTATAGTAAAAAGGTACAAGCATGGCATGGTTGTCAAGTTTGCAAGGGACATACACAAGGACTAGTACAAGTAAAGTAAGCACGTCGTGCACAGAGATTCCGCCCTTTGGCTAGAGTGGCTGTACGGGCCAACTCTTACGCTCAAGTGACCGTTTATCCCTACCCCTCCACGTGTATCGAGCCAGGGCTTTACCCTGAACATGGAATGCTCTCTTCTGGGTCACAAGCCAGGAAGTGTTTTTAACAAGGATGGCGTAGGGTTATGCCCGCATAACGGGTGCCTAGCCGGAAAACACGGAAACACGGATTGTACATGTAATTGGTAGCGTGTGCTACGATGCAACATACAAGTCATTGGCATGAAAGAATGCAATGCATGGCAGATATTCAATTTAGTTCACGTACCGTTAAAGAAAATTAAACATGACAGGCAGTTTTTTGAAATGGCATGTCAAGGGAAATTCTAGCTTCGTTGTCAAGCTAGAATTCAAATTTGCGCCTAGACCGCTATCATTTCACGGTATAGTCTCTTTCACGCTAAAACAAAGTATTGGCCTAAAAACATGGCCTAAAGTATGGTTGGCAAGTTTTACTTGCCTGGTACCGAAGTTGTTGTTCGATGTGAGTCACGAGATCGGTGTCCTACGGTAATAGGGTTCGCTGTTTGGCAAGACAACATTAGAACGATCACCAAAACAGATTTTATAAGGGGATCCTACATCGTCTAATGAATCAATTTTAATTAGGTTTCCTAAATTACGGTGAGGGTTAAGAGATAGATCCACTAACCGTAAGAGTAGCGAGTGAAAGACGCCAAAACAGATCTGGCTTCGGCGACGGAAGAATGATCCCGGAAAGCTACGGCTGAAATTCGAGATCCGACGGCCTAGGGTAGGTGGCCGACGCAAGAATCGACAAGAGGGAAACTACGAGGAGGAAGGAAATGGCATGAGGGAAGTTGGGGATGATTTGGGGAAGGTATTGGCTCAGAAAGAATGAAGAAAGAATGAAAGAATCGAAGGGGTTAAATAGAAAACGAAACGGCGGCTGTGACTTAACCTAGGTTTACTGGGCAGTTTAGTCGGTCAGAGAAGGGTGGTCGACCGACTAGTTTAGGATCTAGTCGGTCGGTCGTCTAACTTAGACCGACTAAAAGCCAATCCGTGAATAGGGTTGGTACAGGTAGTCAGATTTAGTCGGTCTGCGAAGGCCCGTCGACCGACTAGTTTAGGATCTAGTCGGTCGGTGATTGTTCATAGACCGACTAAGAGAGAAATTAGGTAGATATTAAGCACTGAGAATTAGTCGGTCAAGGAAGAAATCTTAACCGACTAGTTCAAGAACTAGTCGGTCGGTAATCGTTCTTTGACCGACTAACCATAAACAGTAACTTAGATGGTACAGTAGGACTCAGAATTAGTCGGTCTGAGTACAAATCCTGACCGACTAGTTTAGGAACTAGTCGGTCGAAGAATGAACTTAGACCGACTAAACGTAAACAGTAACTAAGCTGAAATTTACTGACAAGAATTAGCCGGTCAGAGAAGGATTGCCGACCGACTAGATGGCAATCTAGTCGGTTGGCTCTCCTTCACGAACCGACTAAGATGAACCAAAAGTGCCGAAACGAAGCGCGAAGCTTCGGGAAGATTTCTATGGCCTCTAGGATCACCCTAACACTAAGATTAAGACGTTATGAAGCTATTTGTAAGGATTTCTAACGGAAAAACACACAAGGAAGGAAACATCCAATATTATTAAATAAAATAGTCATTGCAAAAACCGGTCGTTACAGAATGGATTGCTGTTGATACTAAAAAAGTAGCCGCTGTTCAAAACTGGCCAGTCCCCCAAATGGAGACCGAGATTCGAAGTTTTGTGGGACTCGCTGGCTACTACCGGAGGTTCATCAAAGACTTCTTGAAGATCGCAGGAGCCATAACGCGACTGATGAGAAAGGATGTGGTGTTTGTTTGGTCGAAAGCATGTGAAGATTCTTTCCAGGAACTGAAGAAGAGGTTGATGACTGCACTCATTTTGATCATTCTAGACCGATCAGGAGGATTCGAAGTCTTCTGTGATGCATTTGGCAAAGGACTTGGATGCATGCTACATCAGCACGGTCAAGTCGTAGCATAAGCCTCTAGGCAGTTGAAAATCCATGAGAAGAACTACCCTACTCATGATCTTGAGTTGGCGGCAGTGATTTTTACATTGAATATTTGGAGGCACTTCATATTAGGGGAGCACGTGAAGGTGTTCTCGGATCATAAGACTCTAAAGCATCTCTTCACTCAGAAGGAGCTCAAAATGCGTCAGAGACGATGGGTCGAGCTCATGGCAGATTATGATATTTTCCTTCAGTACCATCCTGGAAAGGTTAATGTCGTACCTAATGTGTTGAGTCGTATACCAGCAGTGATGACGCTTACGACTCAGTGGAAGTTGCAGCAAGAGATTTGGGACATGGGTATAGAAGTGATTTTACCAGGGATGACTGCATCTTTGATGGGTATGCACATCCAGTCGATGTTGGTGGAGAGGATCAAGACTACTCAGATGAACGATGAGAAGCTGCGGAAGATTAAAGACCTAGTTATAGCAGGCCAGAGGCCAGAGTTTAAGATTCATGCAGATGGATCCTTGAGGTTTGAGGACCAGATATTTGTACCGATTGGACCCATCAGAGAGGAGCTGTTGGAGGAAGCTCATAGCTCTACATACTTTATACATCCTGGAGGTACCAAGATGTATCAGGATCTGCGACAGCATTACTGGTGGCATGGCATGAAGAGAAGTATCGCACGGAGCATGGCGAAGTGTATTGTATGCCAACAGGTGAAGGCTGAACATCAGAGGACTGCCGGCTTATTACAGACATTGCCCATTCCAGAGTGGAAGTGGCAGCACATCACAATGGACTTCGTGACTGTATTACCCAAGAGTACGAAGCAGAATGACGCTGTCTGGGTGATCGTAGATCGATTGACCAAGACAGCGCACTTCATTCCTTTCAGGTAGGCCAGTCTACAGAAGTATTGGCCAAGAAGTACATGGATTAGATTGTGAAGCTGCATGGGGTTCCTATCAGCATTGTCTCAGACAGAGACACCAGATTCACGTCTTGTTTCTGGAGAACCCTCCAGGAGAGTTTGGGAACCCACTTGAGCTTTAGTACAGCTAACCTGTAACGACCTGCTTTCGGGGGGCCATTACTTATTTGATGTATTTGTAGGTATGTAGATCACCTGTGAAAAATATATCGCCATGATGCAGAGATGTAAAAAAATACTCAAATAGTGTCCATTTTATTACAATCCATATTATACAACAAGGATATGAAAGAAAGGAAATACAGCTGAAAAATACATAACTTGAATGCTAAAATATGCAGCCTCTGGGTCGAACTCTGTTTCTGCAAACTCAGGATCCTTTACATCGATTTGTTCGTCGTCTGTCGGTGCCATGAAATGGAACCGTAGGTAAGTCACAACAATTCTAACAATAGTAATAAAGCTGTGCAATAAGTATGGAACATGCTATGGTAACCAACTAAAATGATCATGTAAGTGTGATAAGTAAGGTGGAAGCAGACATGCATTTGTGTAATGGCGATAAGTAAAAGTGACTGTGCAAGTAAAATAAGTAATGTACCAGAACAACCATGGTGATAGCAATAGTAAGAAGGCATGAACTGTAACAATATTAAGCATGTAAAGTACTGAACAAGATGTACATTTAATCCATTGGTTAGTGTAGTGCTAGCAGGGATTGAGCTAAACTATGTGACTCACGTAGGAGAGTATGATATACAACCATGGAGCCCACCTCTTTCGCAACGGGGAGCTAATCTCGTGCGGCTACAAACAACATACTTTTGAAATCTGGAATGGTTTTGAAAACTGGACGTGACATGAAAAGGAGACGAGAATCCTAGTCATTGGACAAGAGAGGTGCATCCCGATCATAGCTCCCACACACTCTCTACAATGAGTTACCCCAAACCCAGTGAAGTGTCAAGTATTCTATGTACAAGTTTCATAATGGGATGTTCCACAAGATATTCCACAAGATACTCTACATGATGTTCCACAAGATATTCCACAAGATGTACCACAAGATATTTCACAGAATGTATCACAAGATATTCCATAAGATAATTCATTAGCATTCACTGAGTCAAAGATGTCATGCAGCAAGTGATGTAAGTATTTAAACATGCATAATCATGCAAAAAGTTCATGCATAGTTTTCAAGTGAAAGGCCTCAAAACATGGTAGACAAGGGTGAACAAGGGTTATCGGGGTGATGAAAGGTCGAAGTAACTTATTTAAAGTATATATAACCAATATTTGCAATTGATGGTAATTGAGATTCTAACATTGATCCATTCATACACGGCCAGTCAGGTTTGGCCAAGCAGGTCACTATCCTCGCAAGTAGGGTGATCCAAACTTTGGCGCAAACGATCCTAGACACCCGGTGATACCAATGTTAAGAATAGTAATTATCACATCTGCTCCATTGTTTATATTACAAAACGGTAGATTAGTTCCCTATGTATTATGATAGTTGAGCCAGAACCACTTGTTGATTTTCTTATTGAAAACCAGAGAGTTAAAAACCTACTTCAAAGTAGACTGTGTTAAAGCAAAGTGGATGTTAAAGGATTTGAGGATAGAGACAAGTCCAACAAATATGATGTTGATCCCATGCTTCAAGCATGTAGTATTTCCACTAGTACGCTGTTTACCCAAGTAGATGGTTTGCGTGTTACAAATACCAAAATTGAAAGTTGGCAATGTCGTATGCTCAAGTTAATAGTCATTCTGGGACTATAAGTTCAATTTCGTATTAGATTAGGTCTCTAGTCGTTGGTTCAAGTCAATAACCGTTCGGAGGCTATATGTGATGCCCTAAGTTCATACGAGTACACTATCTAAATTTCTAAAGTTAGAATTAGAGTGACTTACAGGTTTAAGGATCGTCGTGAAAAGCTGAGGATGAAGCTAAGGCTATCTGGAACGCTCGTGCACAAGAAACGGTACCTGCTAACATTAGAAATCATTGGTTAAAGACAACACTATTTTCTATCTATTTTTCTTAATGTGTTTGTATTTTTATAATAGCTTAAAACTTGTCAAAATATATACTAATAATTTTTAGATAGGCTGGAGGTGAGTAAAATAATAATTTAGATAGAAGAAAATATTTTTCTGAACCATTGATCTATTTTTAATAATTTTAAAAGCTCAAAAACCATTTTTAGAATTCAAAAAGAATTTAAAAACTAATTATCGTAACGTTCATCTATTTATTCAGAGTGAACGACACTCGAAAAACTTCAAATAAGCTGTCAAAACGAGCGTCTCGTTTAGTACTACAACATATAATTTTCTAGTACGTCAGTACACGTGAAATTCTCGTGGTATGAGTTTTAAAGGAAAATTAGCTTTATTGATTTTTGACTTTGAAAAATCATCATGAGAGATGTACTTGCCTTTTGGCGATGAAACCAGTGCCAACTGATTCGTTTCATCGTTTCGGATTTTCTGGGCCTTACCGTGTATTTTTCTGATCATTATAGGATTTATTATCAATTTTAAGCTATTAAACCCATATTATAAATATATATACACGCATAAATACGCGTATACATACGTATTAAATACGTATTCATTTTCAATTCACCCTCGTTCTTTTCACGTTAGCCGTGCATGTGGGGGGTTTGGCTCTCGACGAAGGTCGCCGACAGGGCGGCGGTGGCGGAGTGAGGCTGACGGCGGCGGAGGGAGAGGCGACGGGACTGGCGGTGTTAGGTGGCAGTGGGAAGGTGCAGGAGGGGCTCGTGAGCTAGGGGGATGCATGGGGATGGCAGCGGTGGGCGATGCACGACTGGGTGGCGACGGCGCTGTAGCAGGCTGGAGTGGCCAGGCGACGGTGCTGCGGCAGAGCTGCTGCAACACATGCGACGATGGTGGAAGCATGGAGTGTTGGATCTGGATCAAAGCCTAGAGGGGGGGTGAATAGGCTTATAAAAATTCTCGTGCAACCCACGAGAAATCACACGCAGTTATAGTCACAGTCAATGTAAACAATAATCAACCACATATACACAGCAGATTTTACCCTGGTTCGGTCGCACCCACGACCTACGTCCAGCCCCAAAAGCAATACTAGATTGTTAAAGTTAACTGGTACAACCTGAAGCTAGAGCACCAACCCTACACTCACCTGGCCCTCAGTACCTGCACTCACCAACGTGCCCAAACAACAACAATACTAGTAAAGATCTCTCTCTTGGCTAGTCCCAACTAGCCAAGTCCCCAATCAAATAATAAAATAGTTTCACAGATATTACAACACCAAATCACAAATAAAATAAAGTTCAGAGTTTAGAATTGCTCAGTTGTGAAGGCGTCGGTGTCTCTGTCGTTCAGCACACGGTAAGAAGTAATCTGACATGTAGTAGTCCTCTCTGAAGTCCTGAAGCAAACGATCACCAATGTTGCGGCATAGAGTTCTGAACACAGGTTGCAGTTCCTCGGGGTGTTCCACTTTCTGTTGTGCGCAAGATCAAGGCTTGGGAACTTTGGCTTATCCACTCTTCAATTTTGTTTCGGCTGAAAAGAATACACCTCTGTTCCCCAATCAAAAAAATGCACCTCCTCAAGATGTGTATCAGGTTAAAAAGAATTTGGGCTTGTTTTTTTAAAAGGTATGATGCCCATGCGTAAAAAGCAATGCAAAAAATTTTGTTCCCAGCTCTTCAATAACCATTAAAAAATTTGTTCCCAGCTCTTCAATAACCACGAAATTCAAAAATTTTGTTCCCAGGTTTTCTTTTAAAAGGTATGTGTTCTTCTTGCTTTATAAAGAGAGCCCCCCCAAGGAAAATTCGGCAGACAAGAAGTTTTGAGTTTTAACAAAAGAGAAAGGAACGGCACAGAGATTGTTTCAAAAGAAAATAATGCTGAGAAGATTTTGTGCCAATTTAAAACCCAAAACAAAAAGGCTACTGTTCATCAAAAATTAGCAGAGGAGCATTTGCAATCAAAGTGTGTTGCGGCTGCTATTACTTTTTGAGCATTGGATAAAGGAAACTTGCGGCTGCCTAGGAAATGGTTGAAAAAAAAATTCTTTTGAAAAGTTGAAAACTGCGGTTGCCCCTCTCACCCTTTGATTAATGAAGACCTCCCCTATATTTATAAGTGCGGCACTTTTAGGGTTTAGACTTGAGACATGCGGCACTAGAGAAAAACAATGAAAAGCCCAAAAGAAACAAACTGTGGCCGGACCCCTCTATTTGTGCTGCAAAGTTCTTTTGCGAAAGAGGGTTATGGGCCAATGTTTGAGTTCTTTTTCTTTAGGGGTTTCTCAAAAAAGGAATTAAGAGAAAAATACGTTTGGCCACTAGGTTTTGATATGATGGGCTTAGGGTTTGATTCCACTAGATGCGTGTCTACTCCAGTTAGGTTCTCCCTTTTCTCCTTTGCTCATTGACCAAGTCTCTCCGTGAATAAGTCGCACTTTTGCCATTCCTGAAACACTTAGCGCACATGTTAAAAACGTTCACACAAGTTTGTTATCATCAAACACGAAGTTCATAGATCGTTGCTACCAACAGGGAGGGCCGACGATGGTCATGGGTGATTCTCCAAGCACGGGGAACATACGAGCTGATGTTGACTTCGGGGTGGCAGGGTTCTCGACGGAGGAGCTCCGAGGGGGGTTGTCGGAGTACAGAGGACGTCGAAGGAGACCTTGTTGCGTGGCGG
>JAULAV010005037.1:0-25000 GCA_030789695.1 Scilla litardierei | reverse complement strand
GGCAGGCCTTGTTGAGGTCAGTGAAGTCCATACACATTCTCCATTTGCCGTTGGGCTTCTTCACCATCACCACATTTTTGAGCCAATCAGGGTAGCTCACTTCTCTAATGAACTTAGCCTCGAGGAGCCGCTACACCTCCTCCCCTATAGCCCGCATCTTCTCTCCCCCTGCACTCCGCTTCTTCTACCGAACTGGGCAAGCTTTCAGATCAACGCGTAGTTCATGGGCGATCATTGCTAGGTCGACTCCAGGCATGTCCGAGGGCAACCATGCGAAAATGTCCGCATTCGCCCTAAAGAGATCAATTAGTCCCGCCTTCAGCTCTATGGGCAGCTTCGTGTCAATAGACACTGTCTTCTCCGCTTCCTCCGCCACTGATACCTCCTCTACATCCTCCGTAGGAGTTGGTCATTGATGAAAAAAGTCCTTCCGACCGTCATGGAGGTCGATTGACGGGTCTTGCTCGGACTTCTTGTGTTTGGTGGAGACGACGTAGCAACTTCGTGTGAGCTTCTGACATCCATGCACTTGTCCCACCCGGTGCGGAGTCTGGAATTTCACCATCTGATGCAGCAGCGAGGGGAGAGCTTCAACTGCGGTCATGTAAGGCCATCCAATGAGGCCATTGTATGCTGAGGCGACGTCGATGACGACGAACTGTGTCATTCGAGTAACGACCTTCGGCCTCTCCCCCAGGGTGACGGGCAGCGTGATTACTCCGACAATTGGCACCAAATGGCCGGTGAAGCCGACAATCGGGCCCAAGCATGGCTTCAGCTCCGCCCCATTCAGTCCCATCTTCTGGATCGTGGACAAGAAAAGGATGTCGCACGAGCTACCTGTGTCAACCAGGAGCCTGCTCACGATAGCTGGTCGTATGAGAGCTTCGATGACGATGGCATCTTCATGTGGCAGCTCGACCCCCTCCAAGTCGTCATCAGAGAAGGAGATAGTGGGACGAGCTACTTGATGTGTCCATATTTCCTATCTTTTCATAGCATCATTCCATTATATTTCATGTCCCATCCGCATCCAAATCCTGCATTTTCTTACGATACTGCAATTCTAATGCTATATTCGAGTTTCATAGAGTTTTGTGGATTTTCAGGGATTTTGGAGCAATTCGGGACCACTTTTGGATATTGGACATATCCAGCATGCGCTTGAGCCTATTGGCGAGGCTCTACAGGAGTTCGTCGAGGTTCAGGAGCTTATGGGAGGAGTAGAGGAGAATCTGGCAAGAGAAAGGAATCATAAAGGCTGTTTCCCAGGCGACTCGAACGAGCAACACAAGTTGCTCTGTCGAGCTGACACACAAGCCCAGCAAAGTGCACATCTTACTCGACCGAGCAGAATGGCGACTCGGTCCGAGTCGACCCATTTTTGAGCTGCATCCCACCAATATCCTGCTCGACCGAGCAGGACCTACTCGACCGAGCCATCGGACAACTTGATCGAGCAAGGCCTACTCGGGCCGAGTAGGCAGAGCGACATTTTGGAAGGAGGCTCTGATCTACTGACAGCTCGACCGAGTAGGCGGGCTACTCGACCGAGCAACCCGGACCCTTCGTCCAAGCCAAGAGCAGTGCTCGACCGAGCAAGCTTCTGCTTGACCGAGTCACTGACTCGGTCGACGACGTGCAGGCTAATTTCGAAATTTTTTCGTGGGGGCCCACACTGATGTATTATAGCTAATTTTTACTGACGTTTTTGAGAGCTTTTAGTTTTTGTTTTTGAACTGAGCTGAGGAGAGGAGATCGAAAACGATTGTAGATTTAGATCTAGGTTTTGAGAATTGAGTTGTTTTTGGAGAAAGATTAAGTTTTTACTATTTCTTTTGTCTTGGAATCTGCGGGAATTCTTTGATCTCTATTGGCTATTTCTCTTTCTCATTCGCGGTACATAAGATCTTAATCCCTCCCTTGATTTTATTGCTATGATGTTTTCTATGGTAGAAACCATGTTTTTATTTGTCAAAATCGCTATGTGTGAGTAGTTTTCCCTAGGGTTGATGGGTTAGCCCTAAGACTCTAGGAAAGAGATGTAGATCTGGATTCTAGGTTGTATTGGAATAAGGGGGATTATTTCGGTCGATCTATCCAAATCCCTAGGAGAACTCGTACTGAGATCATGCCCACGGTCGGTGGAATTGATGAGCTTAAGGAGTACCCTTGGGATTTAAATAGGGAATTAGTGGATCCAACCAAGGCTCGTGACCATGCTCGGCTCGTGCCTTGAGGGGATCCACCGACGAACTATATCGCTATATTGACGGCTACTGCCATTGCGTCAATAAGAGCCACCGAAATACCTCGAAATTCTAACCCATGAGAGTGGTATAAGTTGAGAGATCAACCCCCTAAATCCAATGCAACGTAAAGATCTAATTCTACCATCAACCTCTGATGGTCTTAGCGATGATCCCTAAGGCCTTAGCTTCTTTTATTATCAAACCAACAACATCACCACAACAAACCTTCCTAAATCGACTGATATCTCATTCCGAGATCTAAAAATAATCTGAGACCCCAATACACTGTCACTGTTCCTGTGGGATTCGACAATCTTTTATACTATAATTTGACACCGTCCGCTTGCGGATAGAGCCCAGAACCAACATTTAGGGACTATATTGCACCTGGCGATTGTGACACCGTCAGGTGGATTTTAGGTGTGAGTTCGGGGTGCGTCAAGTTGTTGGTGCCGTTGCCGGGGACGGTTACAGTGTATCTCAGTTTATTTTTATTTTGAAGAGTTTGCTAGCAACTCTCACCATTCCTTATCTTTCCACCCTTTTTATTCTTTTTAATTATTATCTTGCTACTCATGGTATTTTTCTAAGCTGTCTTGTGCATGATCACTCGATTTGGAGCTTTTGATAAAGAATTGCTATTCGATCCTAAAATCGAGAAAATAGCAAGAGCTCTCAGGGCCTCGAATAGAAGTCAGACACTCTCTGATCAAATGGCAGAAAATACCGCCACTCCACCTCGCACCGGGTCCATCCGGGACCATATGAAACCGAGCATCATTGGGGGAGTCCTTCTGGGAGATGGGTTCTCCTTGGTCATTGGCTGCTTACCGTGACGGTGACTGCGATGGCTGTGTGCGGTGTCTGACATGTGTGTAACCCTAGATTCCCACAGACGGCACCAATTGTTGTGGGTCAAGTTCGCCCAACAGTGATATTTGTATTAAATAGGAATCACTGGTACAATGATTACATGTTAGGGGTTGATGGCGAGGTTAGCACGACTCGGAACATGCTTCAGAAGCGAGGAATCCGAGTTCGCCTGATGGTCGCCGAAGGTCGTCGACTCCTGGTAGCTGAGGCGAGCTTCCTGCGAGAATAACAACTCGACAGAAAGGCGAGGTTGGCTGTCAACTTGTAGCCTCTATGTTGCATAAGTCAGTAAATGACTTGTATGGGGTATGTCGAACACGCTGGACGACCTTAAGGTAGATCGGCGTAGCGTGGTGAGCTTATGAGGAAGGCACAGATATATGGATGCTATCCAACCATGAGTATGGAATTAGAGTTAGAGATTTCAACTGACTAACCCCCTCCTTGGTGGCTGGAGGGGGGTAATTATAGGGTTGAAAGTCGGTTGTTCGCCATCCAATCATCTATCGAGTCTGCTTAGTTGGAGCGCAAGTGGACAAGCGATATGTCGACAGGATGTCAGAGATATTTATGCATTAATGGGTGTCAGACTGTGTCAGACGCATTAATGCATTAATGAGGGAAGTGATGGGCATCCATCAGTTCATGCCATTAACCTCTGGCATTATTGGGGTCATAGGTAGCCCTACGTCACCCTGTCAGAGATATTTACGTTAGGTCGCCCATGGTTAGGGCCAAGCTCGGCGACCGAGCTTGGAGTCTTCGGACCGTCCGGCCACGCTTCCTGTTGGAGAGTAGACAAGCTTCTTATGTTGAGGGTGATGACGAGCTTGCCGCTAGGCGAGGGGAGTTTCCCAGTGTCGCAGCGACCTTCCGTTTGGGGTTCAAAACGAATGGGCCTTTATCATCTGTGCTGGCCTTAAGGCCATAACAACACTTTATCTATGTATTTCATTATCCACACATTGGTATTGATTGGTATTGTGTCAAATTTCCCAACAGTTAATTCAAGCCACACCCACAAGTTAATTCATGCCAGATTTTAAATCGTTTGGCTTAAGCCGTTTGGCAACGACATTATCCACACATTAGTATTGATTGGTATTGTGTCAAATTTCCCAACAGTTAATTCAAGCCACACCCACAAGTTAATTCATGCCAGATTTTAAATCGTTTGGCTTGAGCCGTTTGGCAATCGACATCTTTTAGAAGTTAAGACATAACTAGCATATAGGTGCATGTGGGCAACACTGTTTTTGAAATCGTCTATACTGGATCTGATGCCATTCTTCATCAATTGTCATATATATATGAACGGTTTTTGCTCACCCACCGGTAAAGATCAAATCTAATGTCTGCAGCTTCCAAGTTTGAAATTTGTAGGATTAGTGCTTAAACGGCATGGTGCTTAGTTGTGAAATCATATTCATGTTGGATGCACGTATTAGACTAGCACATTTTATGAATTTTTATTGGCACATCAGTCCGTGTCCATGCAACATGGATTAGTACTGATACAACCCACCAAAACGGAGCGGGTCAAGCCCACGGCCTGGAGGGGGTTGGGCCCAAACTTGAAGGTCCCGCGAGCGCATCGAATCGCGACGGCCCAAAGCCAACATCGGGGAAACTGCTAACCCTCCATGATTGAGTAAACCGCCCCCCAGATTGTGTCTGCCTTGAACACCAGTCAATAAGCCATCACGACCGCCTTCATGCCCCTCGAATGGACCATCAAAGCGGGCGGTCAGGAAGGGCGAGATGACAGGATGCCATAAAAGCATTAACATGCAAACTCCTATACGAGGCCAGAAAGACGAAACGCCAAGGGGTTGAATCCTGTATACTCAGACCTCAAGTATTCCACCTCTTCAAGACCTTTCTTTCACTTCACACATTTCTCCTCCACAGCTCGGCCTGAAGACTCGCGTATTGGTCTCTCCATGAACTATACTCGATCCCACCGAGCATCTTTCAGACAAGTGCTGACTTAGGCATCGGAGGGGACTTGGTCTGAACCAAGGTCTGACCCCCCTGACGAGCTTGTAATGCCCTGCTAAGCTACTGCACAAGTACTAGAGGGGGGGTGAATAGTACTTTAAAATAATTAAGAGGCTAATTCCTAATTACCTTGCAAACTCTACCAATTAATGCGGAAATGCGGAATAGTAAATAATCGACAACAAATAAGACAATCGCAAACACGCAATATTACTGGGTTCGGATCCACCCAAGTCTCCCCGACTTGTTCCCGGTGATCCTACGTCCCAAACACCCGGATCCCCTCCGGATACTCAAGTTAGAAACCCTAACTCAAGATTTCCACTATGAAATACTTGTGAAAAACCTTCACAAGTCAAATCATACACAAATGAACTTGTGACTCCCACAACCCGGGATCACAATCACACTCTCACAACCGAGAGTGAAACTTACAATATCAAAGTAAATGAAATAAAGAATCTTACCAACAAAATCCTATGCCTTGAGTAAAACTTACGATTTAGGGCAAAACGGATTTTCGGGAAGATGAAGAGGCACCAAACCCTAGCTCCAAGATGTAGATCAGCGATGGAGAGCTAAGAGGTTGATGGTGACCTAGGATCAATCACTTGGCTTGGAAGGCTCACAATCAATGAATCTCTCTTTTGAAATAAGAGTGAGGAGAGATTCAAGATTGGAAATGAATGAGCTTTGAATGAGAGGGAATGATTTCTCTTTGATCTCTAAACTTGTCTTAATATCAGCCTTGAGTGCAATGAATGCAGCTCATCAAGTATATATAGGATAGAGGAGAGAGAGAAATAAATTCGAGTCATTAAATGCTCCAACGGCTCTATTCTGAACCAAACTAGTCGGTCAAAGAACAACCACCGACCGACTAGTTCATCAACTAGTCGGTCGGTCAATTAACATGAACCGACTAACTGGTGAACAGGGAATAGATCGAAGTTCAGACTTAAGGAACTAGTCGGTCAAAGCACACTTGCCGACCGACTAGTTTCACAACTAGTCGGTCGGTGAGATAACTTAGACCGACTAAGAGATAAAACACAAAGTCTGAGAACAAATAGAATTAGTCAGTCCAAGAACAAATGTTGACCGACTAGTTCATCAACTAGTCGGTCGCCAATTGAACATAGACCGACTAACGATAAACAGTAGCTCAGGTGCAAATTGACATGTACAGTAGAAGCTCAACTAGTCGGTCAAAGAAGCATCACTGACCGACTAGTTCACAAACTAGTCGGTCGGTGAGTCAACGTAGACCGACTAACTGTAAACAGTAAAGAGCTTGGAATTGACTGACTGAAACTAGTCGGTCCAAGAAGCTTTGCCGACCGACTAGATCACCATCTAGTCGGTCGGTTCTTCTTCTTGAACCAACTAACATGCACAAGAAGTCGCGAATCGAAGCGCGAAGCTTCGGAAAAGTTTGAATGGACTTCAACTAAGATCCTAGAGCTAAGATATGAGCGTTATGAAGATTTAAACCGTAAGACCTACTCAAGGCTTAACATTCTACGAAAGAAGCTTAAAGACTATAAATAAAACTTGACGATACCGTCTTCAAAAGCTTCAATCGAATCTTCATGACTTCTAAAATGGTCCGTAAGCTTCAACGAAGCTTTAGGCATACGATCACGTGCTTTGAGAAGTCTTGAGACGTCGCTTGGGATGTTCTTATGAATTTGGCGACGATCTCCATAACTGCGCTCACAAATTGTTAGTTCACAATATATTTATGTTTGTTCATCATCCAAAACCAAAACCGGGGAGTCCAATATCCAACATTCTCCCCCTTTTTGGTGATGACAAACCAACATAAATAATAATCAAAAATAATAATTCAAATGAAATTTACTTACTCCCCCTGCATTGATGACACGTTAATTCCAAACTGAATAATAATAATACGCATCAAGCAGACGAGTAAAGTATAAAATGAGAATCAAATATTGAAATTTAGGAATTGAAATTCCATTTATATATCTTAAGTCCCCCTGAATCTAACATATCAAATTAGATTCTTGGAAAAATGCTTAAATTATCATTTAGCACATGTCATTATTATATCTCTCCCCCTTTGGCATTAGCAAAAAGTGTGGGAGGAGATCATCAACAACAACAATGGCTTCAAATAAAAGCACGGGAGTCGTAGAATACGACCACGGTTCAAATGACACCAAGGAAAAATTAAAATTAAATCAAAGCGTGTCAATGAGACCAAAGTCGAAAATCGAAAAACGAAATCATCAAAACTCAAATCAATTTTACGGATTGAGTTATGGAATATACTCTCCAATATCAACATTCTTGGTTAATCTAGTGAATGGAAAACAATTCTATGTTTCCATAGAAGAAATTTCTATTAAACCAAGTAATATCGTCGAGCGACGAAATCAAACATCAGAGACATATAAAGAATTATATAATGTGCACAATAGAATGAAATGTCAACACCGATGTATATATATATAAAAAGTATGAGTACATCAAAATGATACATCACCGTCAACATACAAAATGCGATCCGACGATCGAAGCACAAAAAAATACAACATCATATCACGCATATATAAGAGTATCACAAAACATACACCATCATCAAAATACATCAAAATATACCATCAAAATGATCCAAAAATCATAGCCACCCTCACTATCCTACCCAATCTCTCTCACAACTAGATATCTCATCTAAAGTGCATCAAGAAAGTCATCAAAGGAGCTCAAGAGGAAGCGGGAGGATCTGCAGCAGCAGCAGGCTCTGCAGGGGTGGAGGTGGTCACCGGATCAGCTGTAGTGTCCACGGGAGCGACAGTAGAAATGATCTCAGGCACGGCAGGAGAGACGATCTCAGAAGCAGCAACGGTAGTGGCCTCGGGAGCACCAGTCGTAGTATCCATCGCAGGTGTGGTGGCAACAGGAGTACTCTCGGGGTCACCAGCAGAGGAGACAGCAGCAGCACCAGAAGTGCCCTCGGGGGCACGAGTAGAAACACGCACAAGCTCCTCAATCTCCTCCTCATCCATCTCCTCATCCTCAGAGACTGAAGGAGGAATCTCAATCCCAAGGTGACGAGCGATACGAGCAAGGATCTCCTCAGTACGAGCATACCGAGACTCCACATGATGCACTGACCGTGCAAGCTCGTCAAGAGTGGTAGAGGGAGCAGCTGAGGCAGAAGCAGAGGCAGACGCTGAAGGTGTCGTCCTCTGAACGTGACAGAGCACCGCAAGAGACTTCTTGACGGCCGTCACGTTTATAGGAGGACCAAGTGGACACTCATCGTCACGAGGAAGTGTGACACGGAAGTGGCGAAAAACAAGGGTCAACAAGCAAGGATATGGGATATGCGCAGACTTTGTGGACTTCCGGATACACTCAAAAGAATCCATCTTATCGAGTATAATCTGGGCCCAGTTAATCTCGCTACCCATGAAGATGGCATAGATCAACTTCAGAAATGGCTGGGAGGGCAAAGAGGAGGAGCCGTACTTAGGAAGTAAGCACGACTTCAGAATCAAATTCAGGACCCAGACATTAGGCTTGAATGACTTGGAGGGAACGCCAATCATGGCGGGAGGAATCTCATGGAAGATCTCAGAGAGGATGACCTGATCAAGTGAAGAGATATCATCAACAGAAATGTCAGAGGGGAGGAGGCCAGACGAGGAGATACCCAAAATCTCTCCTAAGATTTCTGCCGTGAGGACTATCGGAGTCCCCAAGACAGTAGTCTCAATCGAGTGGGTCGCGTCGTACTGACCCCGGATCCTATTGGCATAGAAAAGCTTCACTAGGCGAGGGTAGGGGTGAGGATTCGCCTTAGGGTCATATCGAAGGTAATCGATAAGACCCGAAGACGACAGAAGGTCAGCTAGCCCTATGAAGTCAGAAAACTGTACGAAATGCTCCAGAAGCAGCGGACAGTGTTCGATACGGTTGTAAGCCGCGATACACATAGGGTCGTCGCGACACAATGAAATATCGACACCGCCTACCGGCATCGGAGCCTTTCCCTTAGGTTGACGGGTACGGGGTCGAGAGCTAGACTCAGGCTGCCTAGGAGGAGGTGAGGGATCCCTATGGGTCTCAGTCTCGGGTCTATACTTCGTATCGGAATCCGTAGGAGTATGGAAGGCGCAAGTTGCTTGGGCTTGGGCTTAGGCTGAGATTGGGCTCTAGGCTTCGCTGTCATCGTCCTCTTCTGCTTGAGAGGAGGCGACGACGACGAGGGTTGGGTAGTCTTAGAACGGCGTCTAGGTTGCGAGGGTTGATCGGGATCCGTAGGGGATGGTTATACGGTCATAGGCGATGGGCTCGAATGTTGGATCGGAATACGTGTACGAGCCATAAGCGCGGCACGACACGATGCAATCAAACGGGAAAGCCCTAGAAATTCGAAACCCTAGCAAAGATTGAAACCCTAGCCGAGATAATCCTAACTCTAGCCGAAATCAAGTGAAACTCTAACCCTAGAGAGCAGGAGATGAACCCTAGAACTAGGAGAGAGAGAGTTAGAACAAACCCTATGAGGAGGTCGACGGAAAGATGACCGGAGTTGGTCGGATTCGACGGAGAGGGAGGGTGGAAGTCGAAGGGGTTGGGGGATTTTCGAGCTGGAGAGTTAATTTCGATCGACTAGAAATGTAAATAGTCGGTCGGATGAGGATATAAATCAATTGGAAGCTCAAAAGACAAGACAGTCCCCGTCACAACTAGTCGGTCACAGTTCAAGCACTGACCGACTAGATCACGATCTAGTCGGTCGGTCAATGAGCTTGAACCGACTAGTTGTAAACAGTAACTGAAGCCAAATGTACAGACGAGAATTAGTCGGTCTAAGCTCATCCACTGACCGACTAGATCTTAATCTAGTCAGTCGGCCAATGAACTTGGACCGACTAAGAGAGTCCAAAAATTTGAAATTTTGAAATTTTGATTTCTCTCCTAATCACACTTGGATGAAACATCGAAATACTCTCATTAATCATTATACTACCCCATTAAACATCGAAAATCTGAAATTTGACGATTACGCACAAATCGAGCGATAATTCCGAAAATTCAACGAAAAATCCAGAAAATTCCAATAAATCTAGCATGAGCAAATATAATGAAATTTCATAGCATGCAAGATTATTGAATAAAAATGAATCCTAAATCTCAGATTCACCCATAATCCCCAATTCTCGACGTAACCGCACAAAGGAGTCTTCCTTTAGGGGTTTCGTGAAAATATCGGCGATTTGCTTCTAGGTTTCAACGTACACTAATATGATGTCCTTTTTAGCAACATGATCATCTAAGAAATGGTGTCGGACATCTATGTGTTTCGAACGGGAATGGTGTACCGGGTTCTTGGAGAGACATATTGCACTTTGGTTGTCCACCATGATAGGGCAAGTATCACAGTTTATACCAAAGTCTTTAAGTGTGTGTCTCATCCAAAGAACTTGAGCACACTCGGCACCGGCGGCAATATATTCCGCCTCGGTGGTTGAAAGCGATACGGAATTCTGCTTCTTGGAAAACCAAGAGACAAGAGAATTTCCTATAAAATGGCAAGTGCCACTAGTACTTTTCCTGTCGGATTTGCATCCCGCATAATCTGCGTCACTATAGGAGATTAACTCATACGTGCTAGATTTTGGATAAAGTAATCCAAAATCAAGTGTGTAACTTAAATAACGGAAAATACGTTTTACCGCTACTAAGTGAGACTCCTTAGGTTGAGACTGATAACGAGCACATACACATACGTCAAACATAATATCGGGCCTACTTGTGGTAAGATATAGTAAACTACCGATCATACCTCGATATAGACGAATGTCTACATCTTTACCGCTCGTATCCTTATCAAGATGCGTAGTCGTGCTCATTGGAGTCTTTTTCCCGGAGGCATTCTCCATTCCAAATCGCTTAAGCAACTCCACCGTGTACTTCGTTTGGTGGATGAAGATTGCATCGCTCATTTGGCGAATTTGGAGACCTAAGAAATACTTGAGCTCACCCATGTGGCTCATCTCAAATTGATCCTTCATCACATTAGAAAACTCTTCGCAAAGAGCAAAGTTAGTAGCATCGAAAATGATATCATCAACATAAATTTGAACTAAAATTATATCATTATTCGAATACTTAACAAATAATGTGGAATCAACTTCTCCCATTTTAAAACCCAAATCCAAAAGAAAATTCTTTAAACGGTCATACCAAGCTCGAGGAGCTTGTCTCAAACCGTAAAGTGCTTTCTTAAGTTTTAAAACATGATTTGGAAATTTTTCATTTATAAAACCCGGAGGTTGAGAAACATAAACTTCCTCAACAACATCTCCGTTTAAAAACGCACTTTTAACATCCATTTGAAATAATTTAAAATCCTTATGGCATGCAAAAGATAATAATAATCTAATTGATTCTAATCTAGCTACCGGAGCAAAGGAGTCTTCGAAATCGATACCTTCCTCTTGCCGATAGCCTTGAGCTACTAACCGAGCTTTGTTCCGGACGACGACTTGGTTTTCGTCGGTCTTGTTCTTGAAGATCCACTTTGTCCCTATGACGGTGTGGTTCTTCGATGGCAATGGAACAAGCTCCCAAACCTCATTCCTCTCGAATTGAATGAGTTCCTCCTCCATGGCTAAGATCCAAGCACAATCTTCGCACGCTTCATTAACATTCTTTGGCTCTATCGAGGAGGCAAAGGCACAATGAGCGAAGTAGTTCACTTGCGATCTCGTCTTGACACTATCATGGATATTGCCAATGACTTGCTCATGAGGATGGTCACGAACGGTATGAAGCCGTTTGGGAATACCTTGATCACTAGGAACATTCTCAACAACTTCATTAGTTGGGTTAGTCTCAATAGAATCAATAGAATTATTAGAATTAGAATTACCAATTGAATCACATAAGACATCCATAGAGTCATCATCATTAGTAATTCTAGTTGGAACAAATCCTTCATTAAATGAAACATGAAGTGATTCCTCGATCGTTGAGGTTCGTTTGTTGTATATCCGGTAGGCTTTGCTACGCGAGGAATATCCAACAAAAATCCCCTCATCGGATCTTGGATCGAATTTGTCCAAACTACCATACGTGTTCTTAATAAAACATTTTGAGCCGAAAACACGAAAATGTTTAACTTGAGGCAACCTATCAAACAACAATTCATAACAAGTTTGTTTAGTGCTGGGCCTCAAAAGTATTCTATTAAACACATAGCAAGCGGTGTGTACCGCTTCCGCCCAAAATTGATGGCCAAGTTGGCTATCATCAAGCATCGTGCGAGCACACTCCACTAGCGTCCTATTCTTTCTCTCAACAACACCATTTTGAGGAGGTGCGCGAGGGAAAGAGAAGGTGTGTGTAATACCAACTTCATCACAAAATGTCTCAAAAGACTCATTCTCAAATTCCACTCCATGATCACTACGAATAGTGACAATGGTGGTTCCAATGAGATTTTGTACTTTCTTAACAAAAATTGTGAAGTTTTCAAAAGCTTCATTTTTATTGCATAATGAAAATACCCAAGTAAACCTAGAAAATTCATCAACGATGACAAGTCCATATCTAGCATTACCTAATGAAGCAACTCTAGTCGGCCCAAATAAATCTAGATGTAATAGCTCTACAGGCCGCTTAGAAGAAATGCTTTTCTTAGGTTTAAATGAAGATTTTGGAAGCTTGCCTCGTTGACACGAGTCACAAAAGCTTTTCTTTTGAAAGACAAGCTTAGGGAAGCCTATAATATAATTTAACTTGGAAAGCTTAAATAGTGTTCCAAAGTTCACTGCTTGAACGCGTCTCAAGTATGTGATGCTTGAGCGCTACTCCCAAGTGTAGGAGGACGTCAAGTAATAAATTTATATCCGGTGAGACCGGGTCGGATCACGGGGACAAGTCGTTTTGCAATCACAAATTCAATTGATGTAGGAAGGGTAACGGCGGTTAACAACCAACTACACTAACGGGGTGGAAGTGTGTGAAAATGTGTGTGAAACCATCTACCAAACCAACATCCTAGGGTTCGAGAATCGGAGAGGCAAATAGGCGAGGAAGCTTGTGTGGTGTGTGGGAATGAGGTTGCTAAGCATATGGGTTCAATCCGAGGATAACTCAATTGTCTTTCCGGCTAAGGAAAACGCAATCGGTGGATGTGGCATTTTATCGAACACTTGGTGTGCAATGAAAGTAGGGTATGAAAAATTGAGATAATAAACAACCAAGCATACAAGAATGGTACCACTAGGCAAACTCCACTCTAGGGACACCCACTAGGATCCCTAATTCAAATTATATCTCATCAATTCTACCACATAATCATTAAAACATGCAAGATTGAAAACCAAAGCCAAAGCAAACACACATCACCATACAACCACACAAGAAGAAGATCTAGCTCATTATAACAAGAAAAGAGAGATTTTTACTTCTAAAAACATCATCCATTATCATTACAATTCACTAAATCAAAATACACAAGGAGAGAGAAAGAGTTCACCAATATCTCCAATGAAGAACAAAACCCAAACCAAATGCTCCTCCTTGCTTCTTTGTTGCTCCACCAAAACCCTAACCATAAGATGAAGAATGGGGAAGAAGGAATGAGGGAAAAAGAGGGGAGGAAAGCCCAAGAAATAGACTCAGAATTTCGGGTCTGAAAACAGCCCAAACGGGTCGGATCCGCGCCCAAACCCGCAACTAATGCCCAAATCTGCAGAAATTTTCAGCACCGCCACCCTGTCTTGCGAAAATTCTAGAAAAATCATCCGACCTCGGATTGACGTGTTCCAGGCGGCGATGGAACCGTAACACAGTGTACTCTAACAGAAAAATACACTGAAATGATAGCAGATTTCTTCACAAGAGGGGGCAAATCTGCAGAAATTTTCAACACCGCCACCATGTCTTGCGAAAATTCTAGAAAAATCATCCGACCTCGAAATGACGTGTTCCAGGTGGCGATGGAACCGTAACAAAGTGTAGAATACCAAAAAAATATCATTATGTCGGAATATATACTGCAATGATAGCAGAATTCTGCACAAGAGGGGAAAAGCAGACTTTCTAGCCCAGAAATTTTCAGCACCGTCACATTGTCTTCCAAAAAATGTAGTAAATTGCTCCGACCTCCAAAAATTCTGGAAAAATACGCGTTGGAATCGGGACTTCATGAAATTCAACTGAAAAATAATAGAAGACCAAGATGAATATGCTAATAAGCTGTAAAAATTATGTTTTAAGCATATAAAAACGGTAAGCTCCAATATTAAGTGTTATCATCAAAATGCGCGTATCGGAGCCAAAATGAACACAAATTATGCACAAAATGCCATCTAATGAGGGGTAAAATATACAATATTGAACCCTAATCATTCACATGACCAAAACATCTATGCCATAAGTGTTGTTCGCTTGTGTTGGCAATGAGACATTGTTCATGTGATCTTGGAAGATCTAGGATGTATATATCCTTATGGCGTGTGCCGGAAAACAATAATTCATTATTATCTTTTCTTAAAATATGGCACATTCCTTTCGCAAAGCTAACTTTGTAACCTTTGTCACAAAGTTGACTTATTGAAATAAGATTGTGGTTTAATCCTTTAACAAGGTAAACATCACTTATTAGGGGTTTATAAGGATTACCCACTTTACCAACACCTATGATGGTTCCGCTCTCATTGCCTCCAAAGACGACGCGGTTTCCATTTGCAATGGGCACCACTCTGGAGAGCAATTGAGCGTCACCTGTCATGTGTTTTGAACACCCGCTATCGAGTATCCAATTCCCCTTGGAGCTAAATTTAACGTTGTTGCTCCGTTTCTTTCTCTTGAGTACCTATAGATATGAAATATCGTATCATGGTACCCAAGGTCATTGGGTCTAAAAGATTAGACCTTTGGAAGCCAAGTCCAATTGGACTTAGACTTCCCCACATAGTTATCACTATGCACAACATTCGAAAAATAAGCATTCATATAAACTTGTTTTTCGTCCATGATTGTGTCCTTTGGGCTCCAAATAGTGAAAATTTTGGGAGCCCTCATCCTATTGGGTGCATGCATGCGTTGTTGATTTCTACGTGATGCATGTCGTGGATAGGCATAAGGAACATGATGAAATGGTGCATGTAGATAATTATGCATACGATGATGAGGGTGAACATATGCATGTGGGGGAACACGTGCGTGAGGGTGTCTCACATGGTGTGCACGTGCCCGTGGATGTGGTGCATAAAAATCATCATATGTGTGAGCCGGTGGAGTTGGACGTGTGTTCCTACGTGGCATGGTATTGGTGTACATGTAGGCATGACCCTTCTTTGGAGGTCCACCCAAAGTGGGTTTCTTTCCGAAAGAGGGTGTGAACGAGGTGGAAGCACCATTGGTAGATGAACTATCAATAGAGTGTTTGCTATCACTCGTCGAAGCATCGGAAGTTGGTCTAACAAAGGTAGTGGCCGACTTGGATGAATTTCCCAACTTATACCCCAAGCCAATGTGGTGCTTGGCCGGAAGTAAGTCATTTAGGATATTATCCAAATGGCCTTTACCCTTATTGAATTCATTGATTCGGCCCAATGTGCACTCATATTTCTCGTTGAGAGAACGCATAGAAGCATCCAAAGTGGATACTTGCGATGTGAGCACATAAACACGAGATTTGAGATTCTCGTTCTCAATACTCAAAGTCGAGTTTTGAGAAGTCAAATCCGCTATCTTGTGTTCCTCCGAATTTTCAATGCTAACATGTTCAAGTTGAGTCTTGAGATTAACAATCTCATTCTTCAACTCTTCAACAACGGTGTCGTTGTTGGTGATGATAGTTTTAGGCGAGGTTTGGATGCTAGCTAAATCATCTTTTACCTTAGTATATCTATTTACTAATTTAGAATATTTAAACCATAGTTGCTCATTAGCATTTCTAAGGTCATCCATGGTTACCTCATCGCCTTCGTTGTCGCTATCATCGGAGGAGGAAGATCCTTGATCATGCTCCTCTCTTCCCATAAAGCACATGTGTGCTTGCTCCACTTGCTCATCGTCCGACTCTCCGCTTGAGGAATCCTCAGAGTCGGTGAATGTCCTGACAAGCCCCTTTTTGTACCCTTTCTTGTACTTCTTGGACTTGTCGAACTTCGGCGCCTTCCACTTCTCCTTTTGCTTGTTTAGAGGACACTCCGCTTTCATGTGTCCTGGCTTGTTGCATTTAAAGCACAATGGAGAGGAAGCGTTAGTAGGACTAAACTTCGATTTATTTTTGAAGTTACCTTTCCGAAAGAATCGGTTGAACTTCTTGGCCATGAGAGCCATGGACTCCAAGTCCAACTCGTCTTCCGAGTTTTCATCATCGGTTGATGTGAAAGTTAATGGAGCGGTCTTGAAAGCAATAGCCTTCTTCTTTGGCTCATCTTGCTTTAGGTAGGACTTCATCTTGTCCTGCAACTTCAACTTGCTATCTTTGCATACCTCGTATGACATTAAGGTACCCATTAATTGAACAACAGTATATGTTTTCATGTCATTACCTTCCTCGATGGCGAAGGTCCGTTTCTCCCAACAAGAAGGAAGTCCATCGATTATCTTCGAGACTCTCTCCTTTTGGGTGTAGGTCTTACCGAGAGCTTCTAACTCGTTTGTGATGTCGACGAAGCGAGCATAGTACTCCTTCATCTTCTCACCCTGTAGCACATGAAATAACTCGTAATCTCTATTAACTACTACGAGTTTAGAATCTCTTACCCTACTAGTCCCTTCATGCAAAATGAGGAGGGAGTTCCATATTTGATATGCACTCTTACATGTGCATATCTTGTTGAAGTCCTCGGGCTCCAAAGCACATTGCAAGGCGTTCATTGCCTTGGCATTGCTTACCTCCGCGGCGATCTCCGCGGGAGTCCACTTCTCAAAATCTTCTTTGGTGGGCTCGACGTAGTCCTTCATCGTGGCCCTCCATAGTGAAGCACTCCGGAGGAAAGTTTCCATCCGGCATTTCCAGTACCCGTAGTTGGTACCATTGAAGAATGGAGGCCTCGTTGAGGAATGTCCTTCCATCGCCGAAGACGCTCCTTCACGATTCTTGAAGGTGCTATAGTCGGAAGGTGGACGAACGGTCTTGTTGTCGTTGGCAGACATAGCTATAGACTTGGCTCTGATACCAAATGTAATGCCCTGCTAAGCTACTGCACAAGTACTAGAGGGTGGGTGAATAGTACTTTAAAATAATTAAGAGGCTAATTCCTAATTACCTTGCAAACTCTACCAATTAATGCGGAAATGCGGAATAGTAAATAATCGACAACAAATAAGACAATCGCAAACAAGCAATATTACTAGGTTCGGATCCACCCAAGTCTCCCCGACTTGTTCTCGATGATCCTACGTCCCAACCACCCGGATCCCCTCTGGATACTCAAGTTAGAAACCCTAACTCAAGATTTCCACTATGAAATACTTGTGAAAAACCTTCACAAGTCAAATCATACACAAATGAACTTATGACTCCCACAACCCGGGATCACAATCACACTCTCACAACCGAGAGTGAAACTTACAATATCAAAGTAAATGAAATAAAGAATCTTACCGACAAAATCCTATGCCTTGAGTAAAACTTACGATTTAGGGCAAAACGGATTTTCGGGAAGATGAAGAGGCGCCAAACCCTAGCTCCAAGATGTAGATCAATGATGGAGAGCTATGAGGTTGATGGTGACCTAGGATCAAGCACTTGGCTTGGAAGGCTCACAATCAATGAATCTCTCTTTTGAAATAAGAGTGAGGAGAGATTCAAGATTGGAAATGAATGAGCTTTGAATGAGAGGGAATGATTTCTCTTTGATCTCTAAACTTGTCTTAATATCAGCCTTGAGTGCAATGAATGCAGCTCATCAAGTATATATAGGATAGAGGAGAGAGAGAAAGAAATTCGAGTCATTAAATGCTCCAACGGCTCTATTCTAAACCAAACTAGTCGGTCAAAGAACAACCACCGATCGACTAGTTCATCAACTAGTCGGTCGGTCAATTAACATGAACCGACTAACTGCTGAACAGAGAATAGATCGAAGTTCAGACTTAAGGAACTAGTCGGTCAAAGCACACTTGCCGACCGACTAGTTTCACAACTAGTCGGTCGGTGAGATAACTTAGACCGACTAAGAGATAAAACACAAAGTCTGAGAACAAATAGAATTAGTCGGTCCAAGAACAAATGTTGACCGACTAGTTCATCAACTAGTCGGTCGCCAATTGAACATAGACCGACTAACGATAAACAGTAGCTCAGGTGAAAATTGGCATGTACAGTAGAAGCTCAACTAGTCGGTCAAAGAAGCATCACTGACCGACTAGTTCACAAACTAGTCGGTCGGTGAGTCAACGTAGACCGACTAACTGTAAACAGTAAAGAGTTTGGAATTGACTGACTGAAACTAGTCGATCCAAGAAGCTTTGCCGACCGACTAGATCACCATCTAGTCGGTCGGTTCTTCTTCTTGAACCAACTAACATGCACAAGAAGTCGCGAATCGAAGCGCGAAGCTTCGGGAAAGTTTGAATGGACTTCAACTAAGATCCTAGAGCTAAGATATGAGCGTTATGAAGATTTAAACCGTAAGACCTACTCAAGGCTTA
Organism: Scilla litardierei; assembly: GCA_030789695.1. Taxonomy (NCBI): domain Eukaryota; kingdom Viridiplantae; phylum Streptophyta; class Magnoliopsida; order Asparagales; family Asparagaceae; genus Scilla; species Scilla litardierei. The sequence continues at coordinate 6,212 of JAULAV010005037.1, read as the reverse complement.
ACATTCTACGAAAGAAGCTTAAAGACTATAAATAAAACTTGACGATACCATCTTCAAAAGCTTCAATCGAATCTTCATGACTTCTAAAATGGTCTGTAAGCTTCAACGAAGCTTTAGGCATACGATCACGTGCTTTGAGAAGTCTTGAAACGTCGCTTGGAATGTTCTTATGAATTTGGCAACGATCTCCATAACTGCGCTCACAAATTGTTAGTTCACAATATATTTATATTTGTTCATCATCCAAAACCAAATCCGGGGAGTCCAATATCCAACAGAGCTCTCTCATCTGTACAGGTCAGAAGAGACATCAACCAGCCGAAACTACCCTTCGACGTCCCATCGTCCGGGTCTGAGCGCTCTCGAGCCCCAGGCCCGTTCGAACGATCGTTTCAAGTTCCGTCGAAGCTAATCTTTGGCACATCGACGCACGGATCCTCATGTTTCTACCCAGCGAACGCCCAAACAACCGAACCCGGATGCCGCACGAATCACACGTGACCACGACGACCCCCGGACCTTCAACCTATCAAACAATGGTGAGAAAACACACCGAAACATCTGTCACCGTCTGTGGGAACGAGATCATCTCCCATGTCATCCACAACAACCAACATGGAGCCGCACAACGATGGAGCAGCCCGAATGCTGACCATACCAAAGGAGGGCAGCTACGTCCAGCATGAAACCGAGTACGGCTAATCTGCAGGAGAAATCGATGACTCGCGCTCGGTAACCCACAAACAACTCGACCATCTCACCCAGGATATGAACACCAACTTCCAAGACCTGGCATCAGCCATTCAGCATCTCGCGGGCCAGCAACACCCCTTGGGAGCAAACCTGGCAGGATTTCCCGACTACTCGAGGGCACGCCCCCCGCTGCGCTCAACCATTGTCACGGACCGTGATGATGAGGACCTAAATCGGGAAAAATCACTTACCCCCGCCTCTCATCAAGGTGAGGAAGGATAGAGAACCGAATGAACCGGGGACGAATCAACTGCGGCCTCGTCCAAGCGTCCCCGCTCAGTCGAACGACAGTTGTCCAGCCGCACGACCGCTGAGGAGCACCGGGGCAGAGCAAAAGCCTGCGCCGAAAGAGGCCCAGGAGGTGCAAAGATCACCGTCGCAGGGAGCGAGCCCGGTGATTGACACCGATCCCCAACTGGGAGGGCCATGGAGGAAACCCCTCACACGTTCCCGCTGATCCGCCAAAGCCGTCCGAGCACCGAGGAGAAGCATCGCCGGGTCAGATCGACCTGGAAGCCCCAGGGGACGACCGATGCCCACTGATGAGGAGTATCACCGATGCACGGATACCCTCTTGGTTCAAAGTACTAACCTTAGAGAAGTACGACGGCACAGGAGACCCCCAGGAGCACGTGCAAGACTACCTGGGAGTTATGAGGTTCCAAGGGACCGACGACACCCTGTTCTGTCGAGGCTTTTATACCACCCTCAAGAAATCCGATATGGAGTGGTATAACAGCCTCCCCGACTATCCATCAGCAACTTCTGGGATTTTTCCCAGAAGTTCTGCCAACAGTTTATGGTCGGGCGACAAAGAAAGCCATGCTCGGACCTCCTGTTCAACATAATCCAGAGGCCGGACGAGAATCTAAGAGGTTACATGAAGCGCTTCAACGCACAAAGACTAAACACTGAGAGTTGCCCCGAACTGGTCATTATGACAGCCCTGAAGAAAGGGCTCCGGCACAGAGGCATGAAGAAATCGCTCCATCAAGATCCCCCTAAGGGTCTCGTCCAGGTCCTGGCGTGAGCGGAGCGATTCATGCTGACGGAGGAAGCTTTTACTGCAGAGGAAGGAGCTCCCCCCACGGGGGCTAAGAGGGGTTCGAATTTGGTGAAGGCGAACGTCGCGAGCTGGAGGACCACAAGCAGAAAAGGAGGCCCAGGGGGAAGCCACGCAGAGGGGAAACAGCGCCCGCTAGGCTGAACACAACCTAGGACGTCTTCCTGATGCAGGCCCAAAAAGAGGGCCACATTAACAAGCCCCCCTCCCCCCCACCCGAGGATGAAGGGAGGACGAAGAGACGAAAATAAATACTGCAAATATAACCAGGATAATGGCCTCGACACCTACGACTGCTGGCCTCTAAAGAATGACATGGACCAGCTGATCAGCCGAGGATATTTGAAGAACTTCGTCGACGCTTCGAAGGCAGGCTCCGGAGAGGGCACATCGAGGCAAGCAGATAAGGGGAAGAAGGTGAATGTCGTCCACACCCTCGTGCGCATAATTGAATAAGGAGTCAGCTGATCAACCGCGTCTCACGGCTCCGAGCGAGCGACTCGCCCACCCATATCTTCCCCACTTTGCACATTTCAATTTTAAATGTACCCCAGTTTTTCTTCTACTAAAATAAAGACACAAACATTAGTTCCTGCTTACAACTATGCGTCCTTCAAGATTAGGCAAACGCCTGTCGAATCCGACACCGAGACCGCTGGGGGCAACTCCCTGAGCAAGACCGATGGAACCCTCGATCGGCCGTAAGGCTGGGGGCAACTCCCACAGCAGGATCGATTCGACTCTCGATCGGTCGTACGGCTGGGGGTAACTCCCCCAGCAGGACCGATCCGACTTTCGATTGGTTGTAAGGCTAGGGGCAACTCCCCCAGCAAGACCGATCAAACTCACGGACGTCCATAAGGCTGGGGGCAACTCCTCCAGTAGGACCGGTGGAACTCTCGATTGGCCGTAAGGCAGGGGGTAGCCCTCCAGCAGGACCAATCAAATTCTCGATCGATCGTAAGGCTGGGGGAAACTCCCCCAGCAGGACCGATCAAACTGTCGAGATCCTGTAAGGCTGGGGCAACTTCCCCAGTAAGACCGATTAAACTCGAGGACGGCCGTAGGGCTGGGGGAAACTTTCCTGGCAGGACCGGTGGAACTCTCAATCGGCCGTAAGGCTGGGGGCAGCTCCTCTAGCAGGACCGATCAAACTCTCGATCGGCCGTAAGGCTGGGGACGGCTCTTCTAGTAGGACTGATCAAACTGTCGATCCTGTAAGGCTAGGGGCAACTCCCCCAGCAGGACCGATCGAACTCTCAATCTACCGTAAGGCTGGAGGCAACTCCCCCAGTAGGACCGATCGTACCTTACAAACGGTCGTAAGGCTGAGGGAAGCTCCCCCAGCAGGCCGATCATTTGATAGACCATAAGACTGGGGGTGGCTCCCCCAACTGGCCGACCAACCCGTCGACCGTAAGGCTAGGGGTAACTCTCCCAGCAGGCCAGGCACATAGCGACCATAAGGCTGGGGCAACTCCTCCAGCAGGCCGATCATTCGATCGACCACAAGACTAGGGGTAGCTCCCCAGCTGGATAACTGACCCGTCAACCGTAAGGCTGGAGACAACTCCCCCAGCGAGCTGGCCACATATCGATCATAAGGCTAGGGGCAACTCCACCAGTAAGCCGATCATTCGATCGACCATAAGACTAGGGGTAACTCCTCCAGCTGACCGACTGACCCGTCGACCATAAGGCTGGAGGCAACTCCCCCAGCAGGCCAGCCACATATCGAACATAAGGCTGGGGTAACTCCCCTAGCAGGCCGATCATCCAATCAACCATAAGACTGAGGGTACCTCCCCCAACTAGTTGGCCGACCCGTCGACCGTAAGGCTGGGATCAACTCCCCCAGCGGGCCGGCCACATATCGACAGTAAGGCTGGGGGCAACTCCCCCAACAAGCCGATCATTCGATCGACCATAAGACTAGGGGTAGCTCCTCCAGCTGGCTGACCGACACGTCAACCGTAAAGCTAGGGGCAACTCCCCCTGCAGGCCGACCACATATCGACCATACGTCTGGGGGCAACTATCCCAATAGGCCGATCATTCGATCGACTATAAGACTGGGGATAGCTCCCCGAGCTGGCCAACGGACCCGTCGACCGTAAGGCTGGGGGCAACTCCCCTAGCAGGCCGACCCCCCGATCGTCCATAAGGCTGGGGCAACTCCCCCAGCAGGCTGATCAATCGATCGACTATAAGCATGGGGGCAACTCTCCCAGCAGGCCGATCACTCGATCGACCGTAAGCCTTAACGCAGCCCTAAGCAGGCCGACTACGAATTAACCACGAAGGCAGGTGCAATTCCCCCAACAGGGCGACCACGGGATCGAACTTGGATCGATGGACGACTCCCCGACAAACTGATCGCACCATAGGTCCTAACCAGTTAAAAAGCGTCCCCAAGAAACCCTTCCCACGGCTCGAGCCACCGACCGACCTCGACACGAACAGCGGGAAGAGGGGGGCAGGGCCAAAAACAAAGACAATAACAACGTGCAAACACAACGGATATACCAAAAAGGTGAAAAATTTTATTATTCATCCGGTTTGTTACAAATAAGGGGAGAAAGCAAAATGAAAACCACCATAACCGCCTACGGCACGGGAGCCCAGGAGGAGCTCTCCCATGTTGCTTCAGCGGCGTCCCTCATCCCAGTGAGCTGGTCAGGAGCAACGGAGGGGCGAAGAAGCATCTACTGAAACCGCTCCTCGTACGCAAGGAATCCCTCCAAGAAAGACTGTGCGATCCACAGGGCCAGGACGTCGTCGTAACCCCTCACAACTTCATTAACAAACCGATGGGGATCCGCTCGCCACAGGGAACCGATCTCGGACCAAAGCTCTGCCATTTCCTTCATGTGTGCTTCCTGGACGAGGGACATCGCCTCCTTGTATTCCTCAACGGACCCTTCGGTAGTGGCCCGAGAGACATCGGCGACCGCCAATGCCTCCTCCAACTTCTCCACCTCCGACGTGAGCTCGGAGACCTTGTGGAGTGAGGGCTGTAACTCCTTGCGAACCTTTTCAGTCGCTCGCTCAGCTGCCTCTGCCTTCACACGCTCCCGATCGAGGGCCGCCTCAAGCTCGGTGACTCGCTCCGAGCGTCGGTGCACCTCTACTGCCATCGAGGATGTCTGCAAGACGAAAGGGATGAGGATCAAACTAAACAAGATAGGAGTGAGAGGAGAAGGAGACCTACCTGCTGAATCTGCCATACCATGCAGTCCACCAGGCTCTTAGAGTGGACCCTCTCCCAGAGAGAGCGATCCCCCGGCAGGGCGAGCTCTGCGCCAATCGTATAGCCACGTCACGGTCGGTAAAAACTGACAACGGGGCCTCAAGTCCGGGCCCGAACAAAGACAGTACGTGCCCTATCCCGACCGGAGTATGCTCGGCCTAGATGGTAGGGGAAGCCTCCCCCAAGGCCTGGGGGCTTCCCTGCGAGGCGGCCGATGTAGGACGTGCCACTAGGGGAGCGCCATTCCCCTTTCTCTTCTTCTCGGGCCTCTCAGAACCCAAGTAAGAACGCTTCTTCCTCGACCCCTGACCTCCGGTCGGCACGGCAGGGTCCTGCTTAAGACCTGTCGAGGCCCCTTCACCGGGGACCTGGACAGCGAGATCGTCAGCCAGGCCCGCCACGGCGGAAGAAGAACCAGCAGTGGCCAAGGTTAGAGCCAGGCTCAGGGGAGCATCGATCGTACCCGGCACGACGGGGGAAGAGCCTGCAGTCGAGGGCGTATCCACCATCTTCAACGTCCCGATCGGTGGCTCAGCTGTATGGACTGCCTCCTCCTCTGTGCGACGCGGCGCATGGCCAGAGGAGCTTCCCTGAGAGCCCCAAGCACCCCGACGGATGAGTTGATGTACGTCGTAGGGATGGTTGAACTCCTGGCCCGCCATTCCTGCAAAAGAAAGGAGAATCAGGGTAAGCCAAGTAGAAGGACGAAGTCTAAAAAGTGCCTTTATCGGGGGACCACAAGACGCTCTTGAGTAGGAGATCGTCCAACAAAGGCCAGACCAATCTCTCCCCCCTGGGCAGGACCGCCAGGAATTTAACCGCGGCCCAATCAGCCTCTGAAAGGTCCAGTGCCAACTAGTATGCGCCCGAGCTTCCCCAGCCAGTTAAAATTTGGGCGTCCCCGGGAAAAGTGACGAAAATATAGTCGTTCTTCCAATGACCGACCCTTCGGGGCAAGCACAGCAGACATTCCATGCCCCTCCTAACATCAATGTGGAGCCACGTTGCGGAGGAGACGTCCCTAATTTTGTAGAAATAGAAGAAGAACGGCAAGGACGATTCGAGCCCGTGCACGTGACAGATCACGACAAAGCCGACCAGGACCGGAACTGAGTACGGGGTCAGTTGACACAAGGACACTTGCAA
>JAULAV010005036.1:0-11900 GCA_030789695.1 Scilla litardierei | reverse complement strand
TCACGAAACCCCTAAAGGAGGACTCCTTTGTGCGGTTACGTCGAGAATTGGGGATTATGGGTGAATCCGAGATATAGGATTCATGTTTCATTCAATTATCTTGCATGCTATTATATTTCGCGATATTTCGTTCATGCTAGATTTATTGAATTTTTGGGGATTTTATGTGATATGTTTGAATTTGTGCTCGAATTCGTATTTGAATGTCATATTTAAGATTTCGACGTTTTATGGGGTAATTTAGATGACTAATGAGAGTGTTAAGATGTTTCATCCAAGTGGTTTGTGAAGAGAACTCATTTTTCAATTTTTGGACTCTTCTAGTCGGTTTCAGTTCATTAGCCAACCGACTAGATTCTCATCTAGTCGGTCAGCTAGTGAACTCAGACCGACTAGATCAAGCTTTAATCTAAATCTTATCTTTTTCTTTCCTTAGTCGGTCACAGCACACTAACCGACCGACTAGATTGAAAACTAGTCGGTCAGTGTGTATACTGCGACCGACTAAATCTAGCCCTAAAAATTCCTGTTTACCTCTGTTTCGACTTAGTCGGTTCAAGCTCATTGACCAACCGACTAGATCGTAATCTAGTCGGTCAGTGATTGAACTGTGACCGACTAAGTGTGTTAGGGCAAATGTGTCTTTTCGCTTTCCAGACCGACTTAAGCTCAATCCGACCGATCTTTTTCATTTCTAGTCGGTTGTTTTCAAAACTCCAGCCCGCAAAAACCCTATCCCCTCTCGAGACCCTTCGACTTCCGACGTTTTTCCGGCCATCTTTCCGATCATCCCCGCCGTCCGCCGCCGTCGACCTCCTCCTCCTAGGTATATCTCCTCCTCCTAGGTCTCGATTCCTATTCTAGGGTGTGATCTTGCTTGATTTCTATTCTAGGGTTTCGACTTTGCTTCTAGGGCTTGTTAGTTTCGTTTTTTTCTTTCTTAGGGTTTGTTGTAGGGTTCTAGGGTTTGTATTAGGTTGCTTGATCTAGTCCCGTCGCTTGCTTGTTCTCGTCGTGCCACGATCATGGCAAAGACGCGGATCCCTATCACTTCATCTGGGGCTTCCCCAATGTCTGTAGAGCCTTCTAACCCTAGGAATCCATCTAAGCCCAAGCGTCGTGCTAAATCTACCCAAGCTTCTCCGTCTTCGCCTCCTCTGAAGAAGCAGAGGACGGCGACGGTCAAACCCCGAAAATCTAAGTCTAAAAAGCCCATACTCCACTCTCCCTCTACTCCTCCTGATTCCGATACTGAGTTTATCCCTGAGGATGAGTCTGGCCATAGGGAACCCACTCCTCCACTTCGTCCTAGGACTCGACTGCCTAAGGGAAAGGGCCCAATGCCAGCGGGTGGTGTTGACATATCGTTGTGTCACGACGACCCTATGTGTCTAGCGGCCTACAACCGTATTGAACACTGCCCGATGCTATTGGAGCACTATGTTCAGTTTTCAGATTTCCTTGGCTTAGCTGATCTTCTCTCCTATAGTGGCCTATTGGATTATCTTCGCTATGACCCCAAGGCGAATCCTAAACCATATCCTCGCCTGGTCAAATTATTTTACGCCAATCGTGTTCGGGGCCTGTACGATGAGAGTCACTCCATCGAGACTACTGTCTTGGGAACTCCTATAGTTCTCACGGCAGAAATCTTGGGGGAGATACTTGGTTGTTCGTCGTCCGGTCTCCTTCCGTCGGATATTTCTGTTGATGATATCTCTTCCTTGGATCAGTCCGTTCTTTCTGATATCTTCCATGTGATCCCTCCTGCCCTCATTGGTGTTCCTTCGAAGTCGTTCAAACCTAATGCATGGGTGCTGAATCTCATTCTGAAGTCGTGCTTGCTTCCCAAGTACGGCTCATCTTCTCTGCCATCCCAGCCTTTTCTCAAGCTGATTTACGCTCTTTTCTTGGGTTGCGAGATTAATTGGGCTCGCGTTATACTCGATAAGATGGACTCTTTCGAGTGTATTCGCAAGACCAATAAATCTGCGCATATCCCTTATCCGTGTCTGTTGACCCTGGTTTTCCGTCATTTCCGAGTCCCTCTCCCTCCTGACGATGAGCGTCCCTTGGGTCCTCCTCTGAATGCGACGGCCGTTAAGAAATCTCTTGCGGCGCTTCGTCACGTGCAGAGGTCGACCACATCTGCTTCCCAGGCCACTCCCTCAGCTGCTGCTGCCCCCACTCCTCCTGCCACATTAGATGATGTCGTACGCCTTCTTCGTCGGCACGAGTCGCGTTTGGCTCGTACCGAGGAGGTCGTCTGCCGTATGGCTCGTATGATGGACATTGATCTTCCTCCTTCCGTGTTTGAGGCCGAGGAGATGGACGATGAGGATATTGATGATCTTGTCACTTCCTTGGCTCGTGGCGATGAGGCCACTACTGCTGATGCTGCTACCACTTCTGCTCCTGGAGTTGGCACCACTTCCGGTGCTCCAGAGACTTCTGCTTCAGTAGTTCAGACTTCTGAGGCTGCTGCTGTTCCTGCTGACGAGCCTGCTCCTGTCTTACCTGCTGATACTCCTGTTGCGACCCCAGCTGTTGAGCCCGTCGTTTCCACACCTGCCCCGACGATCCCGTCTGTTGACACGCCTCTCCTCCCTGCAGAGCCTGAGTCCACTCCGTCGACTGGACCCACGGAGACTGCAGATCCAGCCACTTCCTCGTGATCGTCATTTCCGAGGACTCTCCACTACTCTTTGGATGATATATCTTATTGAGAGTATTTTGGGTTAGGATGGAGTTTGAGGGTTGTTTTGATGTATTTTTGAGTTTTCTGGATGTCGGTGTTGGATATTTTGATGTACTTTGGATGATGTTGTTGTACTTTTTGATGTTTATATAGATGACGTGTCGTACTTGATATGATGTACTTCTTGTATTCGATATCTTTTTGGATGTACTCATGATGTTTTCATATATATATACATCGTCGTTCTCTTTGTCTTTATTCGTCGTGCACATTTAATATTCGTTCAACGCTTATGAAATGTGATTTCGTCGCTCGACGCTTAAATGCTTGGTTAAATAGATTATATTTCTATATTTGTATAGAATTGTTTTCCATGCACAAATTTAACCAAGAATATTGAATATTGAAGAGTATGTTTCTTTATTCAAGAAATGAATAATAATTTGGTATTTTTGATGATTTTAATTATCGCTTTTTGATAATGGACAATTTGGCACACCTTGATTTGATTTCACCACTTTTCACTTGGTGTCAATTAGTTCCATCGTCATTGTCTACGACTCCCGATGTTGGATTTTCCATTTCCTAGTTGTTGTCGTTGTATGCCCCCCATTTTTGGGATAATGCCAAAGGGGGAGAGATAATGATAATAAATAGGGCAAATGAAAATTTAACTCAATTTCCAAGAATCTAGTTTGATATGTTAGATTCAGGGGGAGTTAAGATATATATAAGGATTTTCAAAATCCGATATTTCAAAAATCGATTCTCTTTATTTATTTTACTCGTCTGATTGATGCAATTCATATATATTCATTTTGGAATTAACGTGCCATCAATGCAGGGGGAGTAAGTATTTTTTCAGTTGAATCATTATTTTTTTATTATTATTTATGTTGGTTTGTCATCACCAAAAGGGGGAGAATGTTGAATATTGGACTCCCCGGATTTGGTTTTGGATGATGAGCAAACATAAATAATTCATGAACTAACAATTTGTGAGCGCAGTATTGGAGATCGTCGCAAAAATCACGAGAACATTCAAAGCGACATCTCAAGACTTCTCAAAGCACGTATTCATGCCTAAAGCTTCGTTGAAGCTCTTGCGCCGTTTTGGAAGTCATGAAGAATTAATCGAAGCTCTCGAAGACCATTCTTTAAGGTTTTATTTATAGTATTTTAGCTTCGATATATAGAATGTTAAGCCTTGAGTATATCTTACGATTCTAACTTCATAACGCTCATATTGTAGCTCTAGGATCTTAGTACAAGTTCATTCTAACTTCCTCGAAGCATCGCGCTTCGATTCGGACTTGTTTGTGCATGTTAGTTGGTACAAGAAGAAGTACTAACCGACTAGATGGTGATCTAGTCGGTCAGCAACTCTTCTTGGACCGACTAGTTTGCTTCCTTAATTTCTTGCATCTTACTGTTTACAGTTAGTCGGTCTACGTTGACTCACCGACCGACTAGTTTGTGAACTAGTCGGTCAGTGATGCTTCTTTGACCGACTAGTTGTGACTTACTGTTCATACTAAATTTCTCCTAAGCTACTGTTTATCGTTAGTCGGTCTAAGAACGTTTGGTGACCGACTAGTTGACAATCTAGTCGGTCAACTTTTGTTCTTGGACCGACTAAGTCAATTTGTATTCAGACTAATTCATTATGCCTCTTAGTCGGTCTACGTTCACTGACTGACCGCTAGTTGTGAAACTAGTCGGTCAGAAAGTCTTCTTGGACCGACTAGATTTCTAGGTCTGAATTTCTCTTTCTTCTCAGTTCCTCACTTAGTCGGTCCATGCTGTTTGACTGACCGACTAGTTGATGAACTAGTCGGGCAGTGGTTGTTCTTTGACCGACTAGTTTACTCAGATTTCTATCCGTTGGGATTTAACCTAATTTGTTTTTATGGGACCCTATAAATACGAACCTAGGTCATTTCTCTCTAGGTTAGAGCTGCCATTAAGAGATTCATTGAGATAGAAAGAGATAGCCATTCTCACTCATTTCTAAAGCTCTCTTCCTCACAAGAAACCCATTCTCTCTCATTCTAGATCTAGAATCCATATTGAGAGAAGTTTGTTCTTGGTGAGCCCTTCAAGCTCTAGCTTGAATCAAGTCTCCAAATCTCTCCTAGGCACCTATTGCTGGTCATTTCCTTGGTGCTAGGTCTTGGTGACTTCATCTTCCTCAAATCCTTCCTTTCACCTATTTGGTAAGAAAAACTCAAGGTATAGGATTTTGTGGTAAGTTTGTTTATTTCAATATAAACTCATTTATATTGCTTGTTGATTCTCTCGGTTGTGAGAGAAGGTTGTGATCCCGGGTTGTGGGATTCACTATTGCCATTGCATGTATGATTTGATCTTGTGAAGGTTTTTCACAAGATATTCATAGTGGAAATCTTGGGTTAGGGTTTCTAACCTAAGTATCCGGAGGGGATCCGGGTGGTTGGGACGTAGGATCACCGGGAACAAGTCGGGGAGACTTGGGTGGATCCGAACCCATTAACATCTTTTCTTAGCATTGTTAATTTTGTTGTTGTCATTCAATTTAAGCTTCGGCAAATTGTTTTGGTAGTCGTTTGCACTATAATTTGGAATTATACTCCTTGTTATTTTTAAAGTACTATTCACCCCCCCTCTAGTACTTGTGCAGTAGCTTGTAGGGCATTACATGAGTTACCCCAAACCCCAGTGCAGTGTCAAGTGTTCTATGTACATGTTCCTTTCATGATGTTCCACGAGATGTTCCACACGATATTCCACAAGATATTCCACAAGATGTTTCATACGATGTTCCATACGGTGTATCACACGATGCTAGTCAACCCAAGTCCACTTGTTAACTTTTTTAGAGAGTTATAAACTCATTCCAAAACAGACTGTGCCAAAGCGAAGTGAGGATAAAGACAAGTCCAACATTCGGGGTGTCTAGTATTGTTTAGCACACAATTTACCCAAGTTGATGGTTGTGTGTTACAACCACCAAAGTTGAAAGTTGGCAAAGTAATCTGAAGTTGATTACTTTTCTATTAGATTAGGTTTCTAGTTCAGTTCAAGTCAAGTAGCTGTTCTGAGGCTATAGATAGAGTTCCTAAGTACATACAAGGACACTAACTAAATTTCTAATTTTAGAATTAGTCGTGACTTACGAATTTCGAGGCTGTTGTAGCTAGTCGGAAGTTGATCTAGGGCTTCCTCTGAAGTTGGTGCACAAGAGTTTGTACCTGCAACACAAAAACAATGATTAGGCAAACACAACATTTCTATCCAAATACTTTGATCGCTTTGATTTTCAAAACTGACTAAAACGGTGTCAGAAAACGTTCTAACTTTTTCTATAGCCTAGATATGATGAAAATAATTTTACTGTGGGAGAAAATATTTTTCAGATGCTTCTGTTAATTTTTAGAATTTTTAAAAGATCAAAAACAATTTAAAAACTATTTTTCAATTAGTAATGTATTTATTCAAACATTTATTCTGGGTGCAATCGGTATCGGAAAGCTGCAGATGAACTGTCAAAATGGCCGTCTCGGAGAGTAGTATAACATATATTTTACTCACATATTAGTGTACGTGAAAATATCAAGTTACAGATTTTTGAACGAAAATAACCTATTTAACTTTTAGGCATAAAAATTTATTTTGGAAAAACTAAGCGTCAGATTGAGATGAAACTAGTGCCATTGGGTCCAGAATGTCATTTCTGATTTTCTGGAGCTGGTTTTATATTTTTCTGGTCCCTATATTTCAAGTTATGGATTTTACACCATAAAACCCAATTATTAATTAATTAATAAAATCGAAATTACGAAATTCCTTCGAAATTACGGAATTGCCATCGTAATTACCCTTCGCTTATTCGCTCGCTTCACGTTGATAGAGGGACGGCGGGGGAGAGCTTCGCGACGGCGGCGACGACTTGCAGTGCCCGAGCACGGCGACTAGCGGAGGAAGGGGAGTCACGGCGGAAGCGGCGACGTCGACGACGAGAGTCAGGCGGCGACGGCGGCGTACTGAACGGCGGTGGTGGAGGAGCTCTTCGAGGCTTGGGGGAGCTGCTGCGGTGATGGCGAGGAGCGGGGCGCCGAGCTTGTCGACGGCGGGGGAGCGTGAGCTGGGGTCGGCGACAGGTCGGTGGAGGCGGGTCGTTCGACGGCGAAGGCAGTGGCGTCGTGGGGTTCTTGGGGGTGGGAAGTCGGAGCAGCGTGGGCGAGGGGCTCTGTCGACGCTCGGAGGAGCGGATGCGGCGGGGAGAGCTCGTAGTTCGTCGGAGACGGCGGCAGCGTGGGTCGAGGGTCACCGGCGGGGAGTGCGTGGGTCGGGGTAGAGAGGATGAAAGAGAGAGAGAGAGTGGGAAGAGCGGGGGTTTTCCACGTGAAAAGCTAAGAGGGAGAGGAAGTGTTAATAAGAATTTTTTTTAAACTGAGGGTTAACGGGGTTTAGGTTGGTATTTATAGGGTTAATACCCCACTATTTGTAATTAATAAGGGGGTTAGGGGTTGTTGACTAAACCCAACAATTTTAATACGGTAGGTTAGTATTTTTGACTAAAGTTAGAAAAGTTTGTAAAGTGTCTAAACGTGTTTATCATGGGGGGTTAAAGTAATTGGTAATTAGCTTATAGTAATTAGCTAGGGTAAAAGGTAACGGTAAAATTTGTAACGAGAATTACGATTTTGCCCCTACTAGTAAACATGTCCGAAAAATTACGAAAACATACCCATGGGATCGTATCGTCGCGAGGATCGCGAATACAAGATCCAATTTGGGTTTTGAGCTACGGAAATACGTGTTTTAGGCTAAAACGTTTAGGAAGCGGGTTTGCGAGTTCTCTATCGATTTGACTTCAGAAAATTACGAAATTAATGTGGGAAGCCCTAAATAATCATAGAATGTTACCGTAGAAGTTTAAAAACGTTTTGATGATGTTTGTATAGAAAATAAATTTATTAAGCCAAAACAAAAACAACTGAAAATGAATTTTTACCAGAATTGTTTTGAGTATTTGATGAAACTCGAACTTACTAAAATACTTCATGACTAGTCTGATATCTCAAAATATTTTTATAAGAAATTTTTGAATTCGTAAAACTCCTGACAAACCATTATAAAATAGTCATAATAATTTTGAAAATAGGTTAAATATGTAAATAGTTGTCTTGACGAAAACAGACCGTTACATTCTACCCACCTTAAAATAATTCCGTCCTCGGAATTTCTCGAACTCTCTAAAATAAATAACTTTTGGTATGAAGAAGCTCAAGCAAATAAATGTTAATAATGATCTAATAATGCAGGTTGTAAATAACATGAAATATAATGTGATATCATAGCATCAAGAAAACACGAGATGATGTTTATGAATACTTACTATTGATATCACCATAGCTTCCATAACTAGTCTCGTAACTAGTAGGGTCATCCGACTCGGTAAATAGGTATGGGTAGCGTTCTCGCATCTCGTCTTCTCGCTCCTAAGTAGATTCTCCAGGTGAGTCGTAACGCCACATTATCCTGACAAGGTTGATCACTTTATTCTTGAGGGTCTTCTGCCGTCGATCCAGGATTTTGACTGGTTGTTGTTCGTAAGATAGATCCGGACGAACAGCAATCTCGGAGTAATCCACAACATGACTAGGATCACTCACGTAGCGTCGAAGTTGTGAGACATGAAAGACTTCATGTACTCCTTCCAATGCAGGTGGCAAGGCAAGGCGATAGGCCACCTCGCCTACTCGTTCCAAAACATCAAATGGACCAATGTATCGGGGACTGAGCTTTCCTCTTCGTCCAAAACGAATCATCCCACAATTCGGAGAGATCTTCAAGAACACATGGTCGCCAGGCTGGAACTCCAAATGTCGACGCTTTGCATCTGCCCAATGCTTGTATCGATCTTGAGCCAACTGTAACTTCTCTCTGATGGTCCGGACTACTTCTACTGCTTCAACAATTAAGTCTGGACCGATGAGCTCTCGATCACCAACGTCGTCCCAACTCAAAGGAGAACGACACTTCCGGCCATATAGCGCTACAAAGGGCGCCATACCAATACTGGCCTGATAGCTGTTGTTGTAAGAAAACTCCATGAGATGAAGATGGTCTTCCCAAGATCCCTTGAAGTCTAGCATACACGCACGCAACATGTCCTCCAGGATCTGTATGGTGCGTTCTGATTGGCCATCTGTCTAAGGATGATAAGCTGTACTGAAGCTTAAGTGGGTCCCCAGACTCTCCTTAAGCTCTTCCAAAAGTGAGACGTGAATCGAGTGTCTCTATCAGAAACAATACTGACAGGAACACCATGTAACTTCACTATCTCCTCCATGTACTTCTTGGCAAGCACTTCGGTTGACTGGCCCACTCTGAAAGGAATAAAATGTGCTGACTTAGTCAATCAATCAACGATCACCCAGACATCATCATTATGCTTCATACTCTTGGGCAGTCCTGTCACAAAATCCATCGTGATGTGTTGCCACTTCCATTCTGGAATAGGCAAAGGTTGTAACAAACCGGCAGACCGGTGATGTTCAGCCTTCACTTGTTGGCACACTATGCACTTCGCAACACTCCGTGCAACGCTTCTCTTCATACCATGCCATCAGTAGTGTTGTCGCAAGTCTTGATACATCTTTGTACCTCCTGGATGGATGGAATATGGAGAACTGTGAGCTTCCTCCAATAGAGCTTCTCTGACGTCTCCAGATGGTACACAGATGCGGTTGCCGAATCTCAAAGATCCGTCCTTGTGGATCTTGAATTCAGGCCTCTGCCCTGCTATCACCATGTCTCTGAGCCTTTGCAGCTTCTCATCTCCTGCTTGGGCAGCTTTGATCTTGTTTACCAAATCCGACTGGATCTGGAGGTTGAGCAGCGAAGATTTTTCTCCGGGCAATATGACATCCATCTCCAAGGCTCGAATCTCATGTCACAACCTCCATTGTGATGTGAGAGTAATCACTGTAGGGAGACGACTCAATGCATCTGGTACGACATTGACCTTCCCAGGATGGTACTGAAGGTCAATATCATAATCCGCCATTAGTTCGATCCATCGTCGTTGACGCATGTTGAGCTCCTTCTGGGTGAACAGGTACTTGAGACTTTTATGATCGGAAAATATCTTCACATGCTCGCCCAACAAGAAGTGTCTCCAAATCTTCAGGGCAAAGATAACTGCCGCCAACTCAAGGTCATGAGTGGGGTAGTTCTTCTCATGGGTCTTCAGTTGTCTGGATGCATAGGCAACGACTCGGCCATGCTGATGCAGCACACACCCAAGTCCTTTGCCAGATGCGTCGCAGAAAACTTCGAAACCTCTGGTCCTATCTGGAATGACCAGAATCGGGGCCGAAGTCAATCTTCTCTTCAGCTCCTGGAATGCATCTTCACAAGCCTTTGACCAGACAAATGCTACGTCCTTCCTCGTCAATCGTGTCATAGCTCCTGCGATCTTCGAGAAGTCTTGGATGAATCGTCTGTAGTAACCAGCTAGTCCCAAGAAACTTCGAATCTCTGTTACAGTCTTAGGGACAGGCCAGTCTCGAACAACAGCTACCTTCTCGGGATCGACAGATATTCCTTCTCCTGATACGATGTGGCCCAGGAAAGCCACCTTGTCGAGCCAAAACTCACACTTGCTGTATTTGGCATACAGTTGGTGCTGTCTTAGCGTCTCCAAGACCTTCCTCAGATGTTCTCTGTGCTCCTGAGCATTCTTCGAGTAGATGATGATGTCGTCGATGTAGACAACTACGTACTTGTCCAGATGGTTGTACAGAACTTGGTTCATGAGACTCATGAATACAACAGGCGCATTAGTCACACCAAATGGCATTACCAAGAATTCGTAGTGTCCATATCTGGTCCAAAAAGCGGTCTTGTGGACGTCCTCCTTCTTCACCTTCACTTGATGATATCCGGTCTTCAGGTCCAACTTCGAATACACACTCGACCCTCCAAGCTGGTCGAAAAGATCGTCGATGCGGGGCAGAGGATACTTGTTCTTCACAGTCAACTTGTTCAGCTCGCAGTAGTCGACGCACATGCGCTGGGATCCGTCCTTCTTCTTCACAAGCAGCACCGGGGCACCCCATACAGATACACTGGGTCGTATCCATCCCTTCTGTATGAGATCATCCATCTGGGCTCGAATTTCTTCAAGCTCAGGTGGTGCCATGCGATAGGGTCCCTTGGATATCGGTTGTGCACCTGGTACAAGATCAATGGTAAATTCGAGGCCACTGTCTGGAGGCAAACCTGAGAGTTCGTCCGGAAATACGTCCAAGAATTCTCGTACTACTTCTGGTTTCTCTTGCTCGACGTCCATTGCAGTCGCAACTGCCTCTGAAAGTTTGGCCCGAAACTTCACTGGTCCTTCCGATCGGCTTTCGCTATGGAATTCGAACTTAGGATGGTTGGGTATTTCGAATTCTACCCTCCTTTGACGACAGTCAATGGTGGCATGAAATGTCCCTAACCAATCCATCCCAAGAACAACATCGAAATTTGGCATTTCTATCACCATAAAGTCGACGAAAAGGTCTCGTCCACAAATTACTACGGAACAGTGAAGGCATTCGCTAGTTATTGGTAGGGAACCGCCAGCGGTTTCAACCTTCCAACGAGAAGTCAGAGATTCAACAGGAACGACATGTGTTTTGACGAATCGACTCGCCAAGAAGCAATGTGTAGCTCCCGAGTCGAATAAAGTGAGGGCGGGTTTACCGGCTACTAAGACGATACATATGGTTACAAGAATCTTGTCTAAGTTTAATTGCTTCTAGATAATAGAACTTAATGCTGAAAGGATATCTCATACCTGTGATCACTTGGTCTGTAGCTTCGGCCTCTTCTATGGTCATGGTATAAGCTTGACGGCTTGGAGGTGGTGCCTGTGGTCGAGCTTGCTGGAATGCTTGCTGCTGAGGCGGGAGTGGTTGTCGTTGCTGAGCAGGTGGTGGTGGTCGCTGTGGATCATTCCTGGCAGGGGCATTAGCTGGAGCAGGGTTGGGAGGTCGGGGCTTCCTCTCAGGACAATCCCTGGCACCATGGTCCTTCGACCCACAGATCAGGCAAAGGTTCAGATATAGCCGGCATTCGGTCCGAAAGTGTCCTGGTTTCCCACAGTGATGACACACCAGACGTGGTGGTGGGGCCTGTCTCTTGAATTGAGTCTGCTGGGTAGGCC
>JAULAV010005035.1:0-25024 GCA_030789695.1 Scilla litardierei | reverse complement strand
TCTCTATGTTTGGGTCTAGTCGTAGGAGTCGTTGTAAACAGAAAGAGTGTGAGGGGAGGTGTGTTGGGTAAGGATAGGGGTGGGTGAAAAAACCCGGTTTTGGTTCTAAACCCCCGGTACCGAAATTTCGAATATTCAGTTAATTTCAATTTTGAACCGGATTCGGATAAAAAATGACAATCAAATTACTTCAGAATTGGAATCCGGTTTAGGGCCTGTTCTTTTGTAGGAATATGAAATTGGGAAAGTTGAGGGAGTGAGGAATCTGATGAGAGAGAAAAGCTTGTGTAGTGTGTTCTTTTGTATGAAAGTGATGTTGGATTGTGGAGATGGAAAGTTGAGGTGGGTCTTACTTTGTGTAGTGTGTTCTTTTGGTTAAAGAAAGTTGGAGTTCGAAAGTTGGAATGTAGGATGTGGTGAACCTAGGTAAGATTAACCTCCTAAATAAAATGAGATCATTTTGGGGTATTTTTTTACACTTGCAGTTCCAATGCAAAAACCCAATACAGCAATACTCCGATTAAATACCGGAATGAAAAGTAATTTATCAAGTGCCGAAATTTTACTTGATATACAAATGATATACAAAAATTTCAACTATACCAACATGCATATTTTATATTGAAATTTCATATTTAAAAATTGATATTATATATATTGAAATTTCAAATGATTTACAAAATTTGATATTTTATATTAAAAATTTAACACTGATTTTACGGCATTCCACTGATATATAGGAATTGAAAGCACGATCCAGCTTGCAACATAGAGCAGAGAGAGATAACAGAAACCAAACTGATATAAATACATTGGACATCCAATTACATAATAGAAATCCAAATATACAAGGCCTTCAAAAAACCCGTAGTCATTATACAAAAAAGTCCGCAACCCCCATCAATCTAACTTGTTGTACAACATGAGTAACATGATAACAAGTATCACACAGAAAGACCCCAAACCAAACTTAATTGAAACAAGAACGGATAAGATGGTATCCAGTTTATCATTGTTTCTCTCAAAATGGCATACCCCCGTCTCCACCCGCCCAACTAGCTCCACCAACCTGCACTCAGAAAGCGAGCTCGAAGCTATTTCTGCTCTAGTCCCTCTTTCAGCAGCATCCATTAAATGATGGATAACATAAGTGGACCACTCACTGTGCGACGGGTCCTTCCAGTCGAAGAACTTGCACATGTTCACTTTTGAAGTACAACTCCAGAAACGTCTGCCTGGGTTGCTCCTTGTCCATGAAGTCCGCCTAGGCACAAGATGACCACAGTGGCAAGGCCTGCAATCAGTATCATCTGACTCCAACTCATCATGAGGCGGAGCCCGTGGTCGAGACCGACTTGAACCGCTCGATCCGTAACTCATATGTACCTATACAAGCAAACAAAGAAACACAATTAAAGAGTAATTATCGATAATCTCGTCCTCATGATCATCGATAACATCCCTGTCCTCCTCAACCACACCCACCTCCTCGTTTAGCTGGGGGTCATGTGGATCAGCTACCTGGATATAATTATGCAGTATAGTGCACGCTAGGACGGTATCGACCTGACTTGGGAATGGATAGTGGGGCTTTGACATCAATATCTTAAACTTGTTCTTAAGTATTCCAAAGGTCGACTCTATCTTTGTTCGTAACGAAGAATGACTGCGGTTGAATAGCTCTTTGCGATTTCTAGGAACACGATCAGTATGGTCCTTCAGGTGGTATCGCACACCCCGGTAGGGCGATATGAACCCTGGCATGGTAGTATAGCCAGCATCGCATAGATAATATTTTCCTACATACAGAAACGTATTGTGAGTATATAATCCTTAGAATCCATACCTATTAATTTGTATTATTTAGTTAACATTGTGCATATTACCTTCATACACTCAAAGACCTTGTGGGGGGGTAAAGACAGCGCATCTTTAAGGACAGTAAAATCATTTACCGATCCTTCCCACCCTGCCATTACGTAGGTGAATCTTTTATTGGGCGTAACAGTTGCGAGGACATTTTGTGTCACCCCTTTACGTCCTCTAAAGCGAGGAACAAGATTGATTGGTTACATGGCATCGATATGGGTCCCATCAATCATTCCAATGCAATCCTGCAAGACCCAACATCGATGAAAATACTAAATACACCTTCAATCAATACATCTCATACGTTGTTACTACCCAAGAATTATCCAGTACCTTGAAATATGGGTACCAAATATGATTATTGATAATCTCAGGGGGCGTCTCATTAGGAGCTTGCTTCATGAACGTCTCACGCAAGTTGCTAATTGCCTGCATTACTTGGTTAAAGTACCTGCTAATCGTAGAACCTGACCGGATAAATTCAACTTGCATTACTCTGTTCTTTGACTTGTGACCAATGATATGAAGAAACATAGCCAGCTGCTCCTCTACTGACACATGAATAGTGTCGTTGAGTAGACCCCTTCCTCTCAATATATTTGCCAGATTTATGATTGCATGTCTCTGCATTCTTAAGTAGTGTAAACAACTACTTTCACTCCCATCCAGAATTCTCTTCATGTGCGAGTTTCTATGATGCTCACGCAATTCAGATGGCTCTCTAGGTAATCTGTTTGACCTGCCCTCGTTGTATAGTAACAGGTTTACGAAGACTATAACGATCGTCAACGCGGCCGCTTCACATGTTTCACAACCCAAATGATCTCCATTGTGATCCATCTAAACCGTATTTGTAACAAAGATAATACCATGCATAAGGTGATACATACTTATGACATTATAAAAATAATAGAGCAATTACAATAGATAACAAGCTAACATAATATGTATATGGCACGCAGTACTCAAACATCTCCCACTCCAAGTATATAAAATATTGAACCCTACAAAAAAATTTATAACGTAAAACATAAGAAAATGTGGCTTAGTCACACTCAACAACAATTGAAAGTAGGGGGAATAATTTATTGAGCCCTTAGGTAATAATTTTTTCATTTTCCATCTTTGTGTCCAGGTGGTTGCTCCTTCATCTAAACATATCACGACAACTATTAAATTTCATTCCGTCTCGTTCCTATACACCCATGTAATGAAGATGTCATGTGCTGATTATACCCATAGCACCAAATCATCCACCTTCTTTTATTTTTCCTCTAGTCACATAATCTCAATTCTACGCAATATGCTGAATGAAGGAACCATCCTGCCTGCATGTTCTTTAGAAATACGTAAATCAGACGTATTAAATTATTACGTGTCATCATTGGGCTTCATTTCATACTACATGATATCTGCAACACTCAAGCCCATTACATGCCATGCATGAATCCTCAACATATTGCCCTCAGAATAAACCGACATAAATTAAGCATTGCTGATTTCTTGAAAATAATCAAGCGTACCAAAGCAATGCACCAACAAGGCATCATTATTTACACTACTCATTTTCATTTTGTATTTTCATCATTGGGCAATTTATATGATGTAACTGACTTCAGTTAAGGGTTCAGCTTGCATGCAATGTGGTGTATTGCACAAATCATGCGTTGTATGTTGTGTCTCGCAGATTGGGGCTGCACAAATTTCATATTTTCGACAAATTTTTCCTTCCCCTTCCTAAATAAAAAAACTTTCATAATCACAAACCCACGAATAAGATCACAAATTGCCCTGTCGGCTTCATTCTCTAAATATAGCAAACCAATCTAGCAAGCCAACACACAAAGTTAAACCGAAATTATACCTTCCACTACGATCACAAGCCAACAGATTCACACTGATACTCCCCTCAAGGAGATGCTGCTGCCGTGGGCACTCCCGACGATCCTCGTCACCATGGATCAATTTCGGCAACCCACAACAGCTCCATCCAACGTACACAGCAAGGAAGATAAAGACAGTTAGGGTTTTCGGCCTTCTAGCCCAAGAAATGCGAAAAATCTACACGAATATCAAGTAAAACCCCCATTTTACCTGAAAACCTCCTTAGAATCTCCAATCCAAGCTCATATCTGCACATGTACGCTGCCTTGGGCACACCCGAGGATCCCGCAGCCGTGGATCTCTTCGGCAACCCAAAAAGGAGCTAGCTTTGAGCAGAAAGGGGCGCAGCACAAAATTTTTTAGGGTTTCCTCGCAACCCCACCTCCTCAATCAACGCAGAAGGCACATGGGGCGAAGGAGCAAAGGCAGGAGGTTGCTTAAGGCAGAAGGAGCAAAAGACAAGCATTGAAGGTGATCACATACAAGAGGGCCCCACAAGCGCAAGGATTCTCACGAAATCGCAGCGAGACGAGAGGAAAACCCCAAGCCCCCGAGATTCCGACCTGCCACGTCCACGTAGGCCTTTCCCAGCCGCGATTCACGACGAGAAACGAACATCACTCGGAAATTTTCGCGTAGAATCATCGAGTCAGAGGGTGAACAGTGCGAAATCAGAAGGGATTCTCGTGGAATCGGGCAAAAGAACATGCCCTTAAGCAAGAACACGGAATCCAGTCCGCATGTCCTGACACATTAGTAACCCAACATCCAACATCAAACTTCACCGGCTTAAAGCTTCTTGATTTCATACCACAAAAATAATTTAAACTATAAGAGCTGCTCACATCCCACATATGTGGGACTAAATATGAGGCTTAACTCAGCGCCTCGCCTCCGCCTTCCTACGCTCCATCGCTCTTGCGCCTCTAACTTCGGCTCCTCCTTCATCCAGCTGCCCATCCCAACAGTGGCGGAGCCAGGAAAGTTTCATTTAGGGGGCAAATATAAGCATACACAAAAATATTTTCTACGTAGAATAAAAACCAATAACCAAAATTCATCAATTATATATACACATTAAATTTATTTAGTACTTCACACTGTAATCTATATATTAAAAGAGGGAATAATCCTTTTGCCATTGTCCTCATGGACAAAGTGTGGGACCCAACTTTCTCCCATATGGACAAAGTTTGTCCCATATGACATGCCACATGGCTTCCCCCAACAAAAACACCACCAACTCACTCATTTACATGTTTGCCATTAACCCCAAAAACCTAAAAATCGTCCACTTATTTACATGTTTGCAACCCATGGTTTTTTTTGCATTTTTACCTCCAAAATTTTGCACCTTTCACATCCCGACGATACCGGTACACACCCACATTTCTCACTCCTTTTCGGTTGCGCGTGTGCATCGCATCCTATTCGTGGAGGGGGGGTTTTTTTACTCCGCGCACTTTGTGCACGGGTTATTCCTAGTATATCTATAAATAAAAGAGCTAGAATAGATATCATTGTTTTAAGTGTGAAGCTATCATTGCTTTGAATTTTGCTGGTTTAAATAGTGGACAAATAATTTTTCTTGATTTGAAAACTATTTCAATGTGCATACTAACAATAGTCATTTGACTAGTTCAATGACGTAAAAATACAATATTGACCGAGTAAAATATACTCTCGACTCTTGGATTAGTGAAGCGGGTTGGCTCGATATGTGGCAACCATAACGTACAGTAGAAATGTTTGAATTGTTACCACAAATACATTATTGTTGTTCATGTTATAATAATAATAATAGGCTAAAATGATCCTTAATTATTGTTGTATCCTTAATTGTTTTTACATAGCTAGAGATGCATAAAAAGTTGAAACGAGTAATTATTTTAGAACCAAACACACCTAGAACTCCACTACCACTTTTTAATATTTAATAATAGGCTTCTTTTCTCTCTTTTCCTTCAGAATCCGTCATGTCCAAGAAACGAAAGCTCGCCTAGAACTTCACTCCCACTGCCAACTCCGAACCCGAAACACAATCTCAGCCTGAAACCGAACCCGAACCCATCAAAGAAGACCAACCCCCAATCAAAGGTGATCGCATCGATTGGGAACAAGAAGACGATCAGGAACAAAAAGAAGCAGCAGAGGTTGAAGATGAAGAAGAAGAAGAAGCCGAAGACGCAGATGAAGAAGAAGACCATGATATCACAGTTTGCCCCCTCAGGTCAGAAAGCATACCTGGGTTAAAAAAACTTACGGGGGCAACGGCCACCTCATGCCCCCTTTGGCTCAGCCCATGCATCCCAACCACTCTGTCGACGTATCCCTCCACAACATATCCCCTTGAGTGAAATCCAACCTCGTTGCAGTGGCAGTAGAAGACGAGAGAGGGGCAGGCACATGGCAAGCACAAGCAGTCTTGGCAACTTGGGGAAGTGAAGGACACCTCATCGGAGGTGAAGCATGTTGAGTATTGACTTCTTCCTACTTGATTTTGATGATGAGCAAACATAAATACTTGTGAATAATCCTCTCCATGCTGTTAATTCATTTCCTAATCCATTCATGAAGATCTAATAGCAATGAATGACAATCAAGCTCAATGTATGTCAATCAAAAATCAATCAAAGTTTAAAGAGACGATTGGGTGATCAAGATAAAAATAGAAGCTTCAAAGATTTCAAGTTCAATCAAGAGAAAGACCAGAAGCTACAACTCATTGTAAATCTTTTCATTTTTGTATTTTCTTTCTCTTAGAATGTAGCCTTGAAGTAAAATTAACTTGGAGCACTCACACATCACTCATTCTATCCGAGGAATCCATTAGAATTTAATTCCTAGGCCTCTAAATTATAAAATCCTAAGATGTGCATTCTGTTTGTCTGATAACCAACTGATCTCAAAAATCAGGCGATTGTCTCTTGATAGGCGTCTGTGTTTTGTTCATCAGTCATCTGAAATGCACACACTATTGATAACATAACTTGGGTTTTCTTTGTTCAAATCTAACAGGTGACTGCTGTACAAAGTATATGCGCCTGTTTTGTTGGGAAATCTAGTCCCACTCCAAGTGGTTTTGATGATGATCACATCAAATGTTGAGTGTACTAATTATTTTGCTTAAGTGTGTAGGTTGTGCAACAAGCATATCGAAGCTCGAAGCATATTCCGAGGAGAAGAACTATAACTACACACATAGAAGATGAAGATGGATTGAGCTCACATTGCACGTGTACATTCTGAAGCTTTAGTTTAAGCACAAGAGAAGCTGAAGCTCTAGCACAAGAGGAGCCTAAAGCTGAAGCTTGAAGCTCGAAGATGAAGCTCAAAGACTATGCTCAAACTCAAGCTAAAGAGGAGCTCAAATTCAAGTGAAGCATATGCAACAAGCTCAGGCTCAACCATGGCTTCAAGTTCTTCATAGAGTCTAATGTGTGAGTTGTTTTTCATTTTCTTAGGATTATGTCAAAGCAAAGAAAGAATATGCACACACACACATACAAAGATTTTTGAAAATGGTATTAAATTCATGGTATTATTATATAAACTTATTTTCATAAATATGAGAGCAAAACTTCTTGAGAAATCACTTATCAAGAAGGAGTCGACTACCTGTCAGTGGCAATTTTCTCAAAAAAATGCTCTGGGAGTCGACTTCCAAACTTGGGAGTCGACTACAAGCTGTCAGTGGCCAGATTCATTGAATCTATTTTGTAGCTGTTTTTGGGGCAAAAGTCAAAGGTTTTTTTAAATGTTTTTTGAATTCATTTTTGGCCCTATAAATTGAGAGCTAATGTAGCCCTTTTCAGTATCAACTATTCTTGAGCAAAATTCAAAATTCTCTCAAGCATTCAAGCTCTCTAATTTTTATTCCTCTCAATTTTTTCATAGCCAATAGTTTTTAAATTCTGATCTTCTTCTTGTGCTTATATTTCTATCGTGTTTTAAGATTGTTTTATTTGGCTATTACAAGTTGTTCTTCAAATCCTTCTGTTAGTGCACGGGTACGAACCCAGTTTGGGTATCTGCATACCCGGCCCGTTTAGCATCCTCGACCCAGTACCCTCCTGCTCTAAGCGGATAACAGCTGAGTCGGACGACCGGGTCATTCGACCGTTGGGCTAGAACCGACATTCAAGAAAGAGTTAATGGGGCCAAGTAAAGGAGCAGCCGTTAACTCGAATCCCAGAGATGATAGTGCCCCAATCAATGAGGGACGGTTACACATCATCAAGAAGGAGCTACCTATAAATAGGCCGACAAACGAAGGTAAAGAGGTTCCATCTTCAAGGTACGAGGTCTAATACATAGAACTCTATCTTCTCACTTTCACCATTCTGATATTCGAGCTTGCGTTGTTAGTCTAGAGACGAACCTCCGTGGGTCGATCTCAGCTACACCAATCTCCATCTTTTCCTTAATTCCATACTAACTTAAGCATCGGATGGGATTTAGGTCGGAACCCTGATTCGACCCCTAACGACTTCATGTGGTGCAGATCGATGATCACTATCCAACATCCAAAGTCGACGTCAAACCCTTCAACCTCGAACGATCGATATAGAGATCGCTCGTGGGTCGATATAAGGTCGTATCAACCCCAATAACCATCATTTGACACTGGTTCTTCCAACCAAGGGTCCCACTCTAGACGCTGACAAGGCTCTAGCTCAGCGCTTCGAGTCTCCGTCAGCTTGACAACTGTCCTTGTCAATTTTGGCCTTAACAGTTTAGCACCGTCTGTGAGAAACCACGAGTCAATATCCCGAACGACGAACCACTTGACCATGTCGACTAGCCAAACCACATCCTCCGAGGTTGCCCCAAGACCTCCCAGCGTCTGGGTCATCAACATGATAACAGGAGGTGCCACGCACCCGAAGTTATCAACCTCTCTCTAAAGCTCCTATGCTAGGAGGTTGATAATAGTGTTCGTGGGGTGAAAGCGCCCCAGATATTCTACACCTCCTATCTCCTTCTTGGATGAAGATCTGAAAGGTGTAGAACTACCGCATAATGATGTCTTCGTCATCACAGCCACCATCAAAGAGATCGCTGTGAAAAGGCTGCTGTTCGACACCAGAAGCTCGCGCGACATCCTCTTCTTCACTACATTGGAGAGGATGAAGTTGTCCTTCGTGGAGCTGACGCCTTGCACGGGACCCCTGGTGGGATTCACTAGACGTTCCGCCCCGATAGCAGGCATTATCACCCTACCAGTGACCCTCAGTATGTATCCTCGACAAATCACTCGCCTAACCAGTTTCATGGTAGTAAAGATCAACTCGGTGTACAATGGGATCATCGGAAGACCACTGCTAAACGCCATCGAATCAGTGGTCTCAACCTTCCATCAGATGATCAAGTTCCAGACCCCCAGGGAGTCAGAAAAGCCAAAGGAAATTAGAAACTGGCACGATCGTGCTACACGCTATCCACCGCCCTGAGGAGGATCGAGCAGGCAGATCCAATCGACCCTCAGATTGGGGATCGATGTCCTGTCGTGGTTGAAGAAACAGAGAACATCAAAGTCTTCGACGAGGAAGGAAAAACCGTCTCAATTGTGTCGCTGCTCCCCTGTGACCTAAAAGAGCGGTTAATCGCTCTCCTAAGAGAACATGCCGACATCTTTGCCTAGACCCCGAAGGACATGCCCGACATCGACCCTGAGGTAGCGTCCCACAAGCTGGGGGTAGATCCGACCTCCAGGCCCATGAAGCAGAAGAAGAGAAACATGGGAGGTGAAAAGATGAAAGCTGTGATCGAAGAAGATGATTGACTCTTGGAAGCTCGCTTCATTCGAAAAGTCAAGCACCCTGAATGGCTCTCGAATGTCGTGATGGTCAAGAAGGCGAATGGAAAATGGCGAATGTGTGTCGACTTCATCGACCTTAACAAGGCGTGCTTTAAAGATAGCTCACCCTGCCACGAATCGACCATCTGGTCGATAGTGCCTCGGGCTACGAGCTTCTCAACTTCATGGACGCCTTCTCAGGATATACCAGATTCAAATGGCACCGGAAGATGAGGAGAAAACTTCTTTCATCACTGATCGAGGTATATTCTGTTACACCAAAATGCCATTTGGTTTGAAAAATGTAGCGGCCACGTATCAACGCATGATGAACGACGTCTTTGAGGCTCAAATATGGTGACACTTAGAAGTAAATGTCGACGACATTTTGGTTAAGTCGAAGAAGCTAACGGACCACATTGAAGACCTTCGGGAGATATTTGCATAGATCTGGCGATACAACCTTCGTCTAAACCCCGCCAAATGTATATTCGGGGTTCGTTCGGGGAAATTCCTCGGTTTCATGCTGACAAATCGGGGGATGGAAGCCAACCCCGACAAGATCGCTGACATCATCACAATGAAAGAGCCCTCGACTCTTAGAGATCTCCAGAGGCTGAACGGAAGAATAGCAGCCCTGGGACGATTCCTGTCTAAGTCTACCGAAAGGTCATTGCCTTTCTTCAAGGTGTTGAGGAAGGCGATAGCCTCCGCATCGAGCTACAAGCGAACCATCGAGTGGGATGTAGACTTAAAAAAGCCTTCTCCGAGTTAAAGGAGTACCTTCGCACCCCATCGCTTCTGACGAAGCCAGATAAGGATGACCAGCTCATCATCTACCTGGCCGCCACTGAGGAGGCCGTAAGCTCGGCGCTCGTCAAAGAAGACGTCGGGGTACAACGGCCCATCTACTACGTCTGTCAGGTTGTCTGAGGCGTAGAGGTCAACTAGACAAGGATCGAAAAGATGGCTTTTGCACTGGTCCAATCCGCAAGGAGGCTACTACCATATTTCCAAGCACACACCTTCTTGGTCCTCACCGACACTCCCCTAGAACAGACCCTGAAGAGGCTCGATCGTTCGGGGAGAATGATGAAGGGTGGGTCAAACTAAGCGAGTTCGACATCCAGTTCAAATCGAGGACCACCATTAAAGGGTAGGTTCTTGCCGACTTCATCGTCGAACTCACCTACAACGATGGCCCCCATAAAAATAGGTATACGCAACTGGCTCACTCCCTGAGGCTTCCCCCTCGTCCCCAACAAGCGTCAACCCACCAAGCAGAACGAAAGATGCAAGTGAAGACGAGGGAACCTGGATCGTTCAAGTCGACAGTTCAGCCACGCAAACCAGAAGCGGGGCCGGGATAATCATCCAAACATCCGTGGGTGACATATTTGGATACACCCTTCGTTTCGATTTCCAAATCACTAATAATGGTGCGGAATATGAAGCGGCCATCAACGGACTCTGATTGGCTCGAGCACTGGGGGCGAGAGTGGTCCAACTACTCAGGGACTCCAGCCTCATCGTCCATCAACTGAATGGGACATTCGAGGCCCGCGACAACTCAATGCAGAGTTACGTGCAAATGTCTAAAGCAAAGCTCACCACATTCACACACGTAGAAATTCATCACGTGCCAAGGTCGAAGAATCATCAAGCTGACGCCTTATCAAAGCTTGCATCGTCCTCCCCTGCAGGACTCGATCGGACCGTGTATGAACAACGTCTACCCCATCCCAGCAAACTGGCACAAAAACTGCTGAGCCTCGATTAAGAGGCCATGTGGATGGACCTGATAATCTGTTACCTAAACATCGAGGAAAAACAGACCGACCCAGTGGAGGCACGAAAACTCGAGCGGAAGGCTTACCAATTCGTTTTACTAGATAGTTTATTGTACAAAAGACGATGGACCAGCTATGACATCTTTCCATATCTTAAATGTTTAGCCCTGCAGAAAGCGCACTATGTGATCCAGGAGATCCACGAGGGCGACTACAGGAACCATTGCAGAGGGAAATCTATAGCCTTGAAGGCCATGAGACAAGGTTACTGTTGGTCAACAATGTTCAAATATGCCGTCGAGTACGTTCGACTGTGCTCAACCTACCGAAAGTTCAAATATCAGCCTCGGCTCCACCAACTGGTCTGATCCCCATTGTTAGTCCAGTTCCTTTCGCCAAATGGGGACTGGACCTCCTTGGACCATTCAAACCAGCGAGTGGGCAACAGAGATACTTAATTGTGGCGATCGACTATTTCACTAAGTGGATCGAAGCAGAGGCTCTCTCCCGAATCACCTGGAAGGAAGCTCAAAGCTTCGTCTGGAAGTCCGTCGTCTGTCGTTTTGGCATCCCACAATCCATAGAAATGGACAACGGGACACAATTCGACAGTGTCAGCTTCAGAGACTTCTGCGCAGAGCCGAAGATCAAGATGCACTTCGCCACCATCGCCCATTTCCAGTCGAATATATTGGCAGAGTCAGCCAACAAAAGCATCATTGGGCCCTTGCAGAAGAGAATAACTGGGCTCGAAGGAAGTTGACCAGACGAGATTCCCGGTATATTGTGGTTGTACAGAACGACCCACAAACCTCGACAGGCGAAACACCGTTCATGCTGGCTTACAGATGCGAAGTCGTCGTCCCAGTGGAGGTCAATGAGCAACCGCTTCGTTTCCAATATTATGACGAGGAAAGAAACTCTGAGGGTCTCGAACTCAACTTACAACTGGTGGATGGGGTCCGCGAACGGGCATTAGCAACCCTCATCGAACAAAAGGGATGCATGGCCCGTTACTTAAACTCGAAAGTCCGCAAACGCAACTTCCACGTGGGCAACTTGGTGCTGCGTAAGGCCGCTTTCACTGTAGATATCCTTAAGCAGGGGATGCTCGCTGCAAAATGGGAATGACTCTACACAGTAATCGATGTACTCGGTCCTGCCACCTATCGACTCGCTACTTTGGATGATAGAAAACTCCCTCATCCTTGGAACGTGGAAAATCCACGAAAGTATTATCAATGATTGTACTAAAAGGGTAAATGACTGTTCATTTTTTATCCTTGCATGTTCATCGTTCTTTGACATCAGTCGAAATACTCTCGTCTAAGTCGAAGGGGCCTCGTCCCTCGCCACCAAACGACCCTCGTCGGCCGTAAGTCGAAGGGGCCTCGCCCCTCGCCACCGAACGACCCTCATCGGTCGCAAGTCGAAGGGCCTCGTCCCTCGCCACCGAACGACCCTCCTCGGCCGTAAGTCGAAATGGCCTCTCCCCTCGTCGCCGAACGACCCTCGTCGGTTGTAAGTCGAAGGGATCTTGCCCCTCGCCACCGAACGATCCTCGTATGCACATAAACCGGAAGAGGTCCGCCCCTCTCTACCTAAAGGAGCGTGTTTCATGCTTTAAAAGGTTATATTCATTAAGTGAATATGCATATCCTATCCACGACATAACTTGCCTAAGGATTTCTATGAAAATTCAAGTTAGGTCATTGAGGGGCCATACGCACGCAGACATTCAGATAAAATAGAAAGGAGAATAAAGGATCCGCAAACCATCTTTCTTGATTTCATTTCAATTAAAGAAATTACAGAAATTATAAAATCGAAGGACGGCCTAAGAGGGAGGGGAGCGCTCCCTGAAACCAAGACGCTGGTGAAAGCCTCCATCGCCTTCGTAAGCTTAGCTGTAAGCTCGATGTTCTCCTTTGCAGCAGCCTCCTTGAGTTCTGCAACTTTGGCTTGAAGCTCGGCTTTCTCCACCTGGCTAGCTTTCCCCCACCTCTCAAATTCATAGACTTTGGCTCGAAGCTCGATCGTCTCCTTCTTGAAGGCGTCAAGCTCCTCTTCGAGCTGGGACCTCTCCGTTCGTCACTAGAACTCGAAGACTTGTGGAGGGCCGATAGCGACGAAAGGCTGTCCTTGGCCTCTGTCGCCTCCCACTCAACCATTGACTTATCAGCGAGAGTCTTCCCCAAGGCCTCCTCTGCCTCCTTCGCCTGTGCCTCGAAGCGAAGGGCTCTACGCTCCACATCCGCCACCCGCCGACCTCCGTCGGTCAAGTCGACAGCCTGAAGGCACATCGCAACCTCGAGGACGGATGTCCGCAGACAAAACGAATGTCAGTCAAGAACATCAACCAACTCGGATATCGAAAAGCAAAAGCTCGAATGACATAGTTGGTATCCGCTCCCCATGAAGAAGTTGGCCATCCGCTCGAAGTTCAACTTCTACAAGAACTCCAAATCCTTGGAGAGGATTGAGTTCTCCACCACCCTGGCTGTCGTCCCGAAGTCCGTCAGGGCCGACTCCTCCTTGCCAATGGCGAAGGGGGGCAGCTGAAGCTCACCTTGAACCGACCCCGAGGATCGTGACGAAAGCCGATTGAGCAGCAATGCTCGATCGAACTCCCCAGGGATCGAGCCGACTAGCGGGATGGGCGACACGATGTCACCCAATGGCCACTGATCCATGATGGGTGTCGTGGGGCCCGATGGCATTGAAAGGGACTCCGCCGCCTCTGGAGTCTCAAGAGGAGCGACCCCCTTGCCTTTCCCCATGGGGTCCTCTTCTTCTACCTGCCTCCTCTTCGGAGACCCCTCCTCCTTGCGGGAGGGCGTCTCCCTCTTCTGACCGACTCCTCCAGTCGACTCGATGACGTCGACAGAGTCGACATCAACCACCTCTGGCCCCGCTGCAACCATGAAGGAAGCTAGGGGATAGGAGGCTACGTGGGAGCTTGGCTGGAGGCCTCCCTCGAAGAAGCTTGGGAAGAAGGCCTAGAGGCCTGCCTGGTCTATCCCCCTTTAGAGGAGGAGCTCTGGTGGATGTGGAGGGGGAACAGAGAACCCGATCCCTCGACGCAAGCGCTCGACCGATTGGTTCGAGCACCCGACCTTTCGACCGTCCTCGTCTTCTTCCGTTGCTCTTTCGAGACATGATCCAAGCTAGACTTGCCACTGCATCCACTAAACATTAAAAACATACATATATGAAGCCATTAAAGATCATAATCATTATTTTAAACACTTATATAATTCTTACACACTTGCGAAGCGATGAAATTTAGACGTTTTTTCGCAAGGTGCTGATTTTTGCTCCAAGTCTTGAATAGATGTCTTTTCCCTTCCTCCTTTGTTTAGAGTACCTAAAAAGATGTAAATGTTATGGTACTATCATATTATTGAGTCCACAAGATTAGTTTGTAAGAAGCCAAACCCAATATGGTTTAGCTTCTTCAAGAGAAATGTATTTATAGTTCTTATTCAAATGAATACTTTGAATAAAATCAATTGCGTACCTTTGTTTCTTTTGATAGGCCTCATGCTTGGGAATCCATATGCTTAAGAAGTTACTGTTAGCATAATGGACCCTAGTACGCTTATTTTCTTTCTTAGCCTGAGTAGAGTTATACCCAAGTCCGGTCTTACTAGATGATACTTTCTGACTATCAATCAAGCTATCTAGTTTCCCTTTTCCTTTATTAAAATTTTCAACTATCTTCATAGTGGAGTCATATTTATCTTTAATAGACACTAGAAGATTATCTAACCCTTCTATCTTTTTACTCATAGAATCAATATCCTTTTCAAGCAATTCATTTTTCTCCTTCAAAACTACATTCTCTTTGAATAATTCTTCTTTATCTTTTGTACTTCTCTTAAATGATTTAAGAGTTTCTCTATGCTATCTAATGAGTTTTTCATGAAGATCACAAAGTTCCTTATATGCACCCATATAGTCCATATCTTCATCATCACTAGATAAAGTGTCATCTTCGTTAAATGATGAGTGATGGGTTGAGTTCACCTGAGAGGATGTGGAAGCCATGAAACACATATGAGCTGACTCTCTTCTATCTCATTTGTCGTTGGATGAGGATGACGATTCGTCGGAGCTCGAGTCATCACTTTGGTCAAAGGCTGCACATGCTTCCTTTCTTTGTCGTCGGAACTTGTTTCTTCTATTGCTCTTTTTCTCATTGTTATATCTGATTTTGCCTCGATCTTTGCTGTCTCTATTGTTCTTCTCTAATTGACAGTCTCTTTTCATGTGGCCTGGTTTGTTACAGCCAAAACAGATAATGTTATTAGTAGAACGAAAAGTCAGTTTACCATACTTACTTGACATGAAGTCCTTAAATTTTTTGATATAAATGCAATTTGTTCTTCTCTGTCAGTGTAATCGGAGTCTTCTTCGTTGACATTAAATGCTAGGTTCTTTTTCTTTGGCTTTTCTTCCGCCTTCTTATCTTCTTCGAGTTCAATCTCATATGCCAAAAGGTTTCCCATCAACTCTTCAAGAGTGAGGTCACTTATGTTATGAGCCTCTTGAATAGTTATCGCCTTTCCTTTCCATTCAAGTCGAGTGATCTCAAGATCTTCATTACCTGATCATACTCAGATACCTTTTTCCCTAACCCAGCAAGCTCATTGGTTATATTAGTGAAGCGAATATTCAGATCACTGCTAGATTCGCTTTCTTCCATTTTAAAACTTTCAAATTTTGAATTAAGCAGATTAATACGAAACTCTTTTACCTTGGTCGTCCCCTTATGACTTACCTCAATGTGTGCCAGATCTGATAAGCAGTCACACACTGAGAGATTCGGTTGAATTCGGGTCCGGTTACAGCACAGAACAAAAAGTTCATCGCTTTGGCATTTATGTTGCCTGCTTTCTTCTTCTCTGCAGACCATTTCTCCATCTCGGTGATCGGCGCTGTGTATTTGTTCTTCATGATTGTCCAAACATCTATGTCAACTGACTGAAGATGGATCATCATACGGATCTTCCAGTTGGCATAGTTCGTACCGTCGAAGAGTGGTGGTCGAAGATTGTTAAGTCCTTCATTGTGGAAAGAAGTTGATGCCATCGCTTAACCTCGCTCTGATACCAAGTGTTGGATCTTGTGGATGGCAAACAACACTACTATGGGGTTGAATAGTGCCTGTCTTTTACTCATACAACACTATTCAACCACCCCTTCTAGTGTTGTTTGCCATCTACAGGATCCAACATGTCTAGTTGCAGGCGCATGTGACTTGTTAGTCAGTCGACTGTTTCATCTTGCCCAAGTTATCCAGTTTTGTCAACTTTTGTACTTGTGCTTTTAGGTGCTGTATGTTGGATTTATAGGCGCCTGCCCATGGCATATGCGCCTGTCAGTTCCACTACAGTAGCTTGTCCAGCACTCGCCATATTTCTTGATTTTGGCAAGTTACGCACTTGTGCACACAGGTGCTGAACGTTGGTTTTCCAGTCGTCTGTCCATGGCACAGGCGCCTGTGGATACCACATCAGTCGCATGTCCTTGATTACCTAGACTTCTTGAATTTGGTAACTTTCGCACTTTGCCACTCAGACGCCTGTAGTTGGTTTCCCAGGTGCCAGCTTGTTTTCCGTCGCATGTCCAATCTTCATCCGTCAACTATTCTACGTGGTAAGTTACCGTTTGAATTCTCACCTAATCGCTGACACAGTGCAGCAGGTGACTGTCGTTCCTTCATCAGTCACCTGTCTTTCCTGTAAATTCAATCCGTTGGAATGTTCTACACGGATTTTGAGAGGGCTTTTAGGTAGGCTTTGAGAGAGCTTACCCTTAGAACTCCATTGTATTGTTCCAACAGATTGAGAGGACTTTTGAGAGGGCTTTTATTGTTCCATTGGAACCCCCTTGTTGATCTTCTTGGAACCCTTAGAACTCCGTTGATTTCATCTCAAGTTCTCAAGCTCTCAAGCGCTAAATCTTTCTAGCCCTCATTCTCTCTTGCTCTCCAACCTAGAATCAAAGTTCATATCTTCTAGGCATTTGGTAGTGACAAGATACAGAGCTACTCTCTCTTTTTGGAAGAGATCAACACACTTCACACTCTTGCTCGTTCAAGTTCTACTTCAAGGCATATGTGTTTGTAAGTGTAATTTCAATTTCATAAATTTCGTTATATTGGTTTTCTCAGTTTGTGAGAGTGTTTGCTTGATCTCAAGTTATGGGAATCAAGGTCATCAATCGTTGTATTGCTTACACTTGTAGGGTTGCTACAAATGGGTTGAAAGGAAAACTCAAGCTAAGGTTTTAGATTGAGTATTCGGGTGGTACCTCGGGTGCTAGGGACATAGGATTACCGGGAACAAGTTGGGTTTGACTTTGGTAATCCTAACCCTTGAAACATCATGTGTTTGCTTGTTCTTATTTTTATTACTTTAAAATTCCATATCTTTGTTGGTTAGGATTTTAATTAGGCGTTATTTCCTATTTAATTTTATAAACACTATTCAATCCACCTTCTAGTGTTTTCCTTATAGCACATGGTCCTTACAATTGGTATCAGAGCGCAAGGTTATAGATATGGCATCCAACAATAACAACGTTCCTCCACCTACTTCCTACAACAATCATGATAGTGAAGGTGCTTCTTCCATCTTTGAAGGCCAATCTACGGTTCATCCTCCGTACTTCAATGACACGAATTTCGGCTATTGTAAGTGCCAGATGGAGACGTTTCTTAGGAGTACTTCTCTATGGAGAATCCTTCACAAGGAATATGTAGAGCTTACGGAACAGGATTACGACAAATAGACAACCGTCGAGAAGTCTGCAGAGGTAAACAACCCCAAAGCAATGAACGCTCTTTATTGCGCTTTGGAGCCTGATGAGTTCAATAAGATATGCACATGTAAGAGTATACATCAAATTTGGAATCATCTCATCTTCACCCACGAAGAACAAACAAGGTAAAATTGTCGAAGTTATATGTTATCATGCAAAACTTCGATATGTTTCAAATGCAGGAAGATGAGAACATTGCTTTGATGTATGCTCACTTCGTCGACATCACCAACGAGATTGAAGCTCTTAGAAATACATACACACAACAAGAGAAGGTGAGGAAGATCATCATGTCTATGACCTCAAAATGGGAAAGAAGAAAAATAGCTATTGAAGAGGTCAATGACATGAAAAGCTACACCGTGGTGAACCTCATTGGTACACTAATGTCGTATGAAGTGAGAAGGAAGAACCGATTGAAGATAACGGGAATGATGAAGCCAACGGAGGCAAAGAAGAAAGCAATATCATTCAAAGCTACTTCTTCATCCTCCGAAAGTGACGAGTCCGGTGATGAGATGGACTTGGAATCCATGGCACTCAAGGCGAAGAAGTTTCAACGCTTCTTTCACAAAGGTAAATTTCACTCGAAATCCAAATTTGATTCCACTAACTCGTCTACTCTTTGTTATAAGTGCAACAAACCAGTGCATATCAAGAAGGATTGCCCAATACTAAAGAACAAGGAGAAGTGGAAAGCTCCAAAATACAACAAGACCGAAAAATACAAGAAGAACAAGAAGGAAGGATATGTAGGCACATTCGATGACTCGAGCAATGATTCATCAAGTGAATCCGAGGATAAGATGGGTGAGAGTGCACACACATGCTTCATGACACGTGAGGATACACCCTCCGATGGGAGCTCTAGTGAGAGTGATGAACCCAAGGTAACTATGAATGAACTTAGAATTGCTAATGAAGAATTATTTTATAAGTATCAAAATCTCATGCTTAAATATATTAAGTCTAAGGAGATAAATGCTAGTAAGTCATTCATGCCACCCATCACCAACAATGACACCATTGTTGAAACACTCACTCTTGAGAAAGCTAATTTAGAGACTCAAAATAGCTTGTTGAGAAATGAGGTGAATTCCCTTAAGTCTCAACTTGATCGTGTGTCCTTTATGGATTGCAATGATCAAGAGATTGAAAATCTTCAATTTCAAAACATAAGTTTGGGTATTGAGAATGAATCTATCAAAACCCAAGTGCACGAGCTCACCACACTTGTGTCCACCTTGGACACTACCATTTCTTCTCTTGAGAAGAAATATGAGCTCATTTTCTCCATTGTTGAAAGATTCGACAAAGGCAACAGAAAAATTAAATGATTTGCTTTCAAACCAATTTCCGACCACACATCGTGGTGGACTTGGTTATTCGGAGGCAAATGCATCCAAATCTAGCACCAACTATAGTGGTATCACTATATAATTGGTGAGGCCATCCTCATGTGCATCCATAAGTGGTGACCAAAACACTCTGGGTAGCAAACCTACCAAGAAGGTCATCACTTCACGTACTCCCTTTTTTGCAAAGAAACCCACCAATGGTGAAAATCAAAAGAAGAGACATGCTTTCATGTACACTAACACACACCTATGTAGGAACACTCATACTTCACGTGTGAACACATATGATGATTTTTATGCACCACACCCACGAACACGTGCAAACCCACACATGAGAAATACTCATGAACGGTCTCCTACACATTCATATGCTCATACACATCATCCTCATATGTATGCTCATCCATATGCACCACACCATATGCATACACCTTATTTTTCACATGACTATTACATGTCTCATGCATATCCTCCACCATTTTCATATGATAGACCACATGCTCATAAGCATCATGCACCACATAGAAAACCAACTCATGTGCATGCAACTAGGAAAGGGACTCCTAAAACATACACTATTTGGGGTCCTAAGGACACTAGCACAAATGATAGGAATGCTTATGTGAAATCTTATTTTAGAGATTTTGTAAATTGTGAAAACTATGTTGGGAAGCCAAAGTCCACCTTGGACTTGGTTTCCAAAGGGCTAATCCCCTTGGACCCAACAAGCTTGGGTACCATGAGCTTATGGTATAATATGTAGGTACCCAAGAAAAAGAAAAAGAGCAAGAAAAGCAAAATTAGCTCTAAGAAGAAAGGATGGATTCTCGATAGTGGATGCTCCAAGCAATGATGGGAGATCCATGTTTTGCTTTTCAAAGTGATCCGTATCAAGAACGGTGCAACAGTGACCTTTGGAGGCGATAAAAAGGGAACTATCATTAGAGTGGGTAAAGTCGGTAATCCATCTATACCGTTAATTAAAAATGTATATTTAATAGATGGTTTAAATCACAACCTTATTTCCATAAGTCAACTTTATGACAAAGGTTACAAGGTTAACTTTGGAGAGGGTTTGTGTAGCATCATTGATAATGATTCTAATATTTTATTTTCCGGTATTAGACATAAAGATTTTTATATTTTTAAGTATGCCACAATCTTTAGAATTGCTTAGTTGCACATTCAAATGAACAACTATTATGGCATCGCTGTTTTAGGTATGTTCATTTTAAGCATCTTTATAAATTAGCTAAGCATGATTTAGTTAAAGATTTTCTAAAAATTTTGTTTAACAAGAAAAGCTTTTGAGATTCATGTCAATGTGGCAAACTCCGTAAATCGTCATTTAAACTTAAAGATTTAATTATTTCTAAGAGGCCCCTAGAACTTCTACATTTAGATTTATTTGGGCCTACTAGAGTTGTATCTTTAGAAAATACACATTACGGATTAGTCATGATTTTTCTAGATTTACTTGGGTATATTTTCTATCAAATAAAAATGAAGCTTTTGAAGAATTTACTAAGTTTGCAAAGAAAACTCAAAAGCTATTAGAAACCAAAATTATCACTATTCGTAGTGATCATGGAGGGGAATTTGAGAATAAGCTTTTCTCTAAGTTTTGTGATGAACACGGAATAAGTCACAATTTCTCATTTCCTCGCGCACCACCACAAAATGGTGTTGTTGAGGGAAAGAATAGGACTCTTATTGAGTGTGCACGCACAATGCTCCATGATAGTCATCTTGAACTTCAATTTTGGGATGAGGTGGTGCACACGGCATGTTATGTGCTCAATAGGATCCTAGTGAGGACCCGTAGGAACAAATCATGTTTTGAATTATTTTATGATAAAAAGCCTCATGTGAAATATTTTCGAGCTTTTGGTTCAAAATGTTTTATTAAGAACATCTTTGGTAATCTTGATAAATTTAAGCCAAGATCCGATGAAGGGATTTTTGTTGGATATTCCACATGTAGCAAAGCCTACCGGATATACAACAAAAACACTTTAACGGTTGAAGAATCACTTCACGTTTCTTTTAATGAAGATTTTGATTTGCCTCATGTTGATGATGCAGTTTATATGTATTGTGTGATTCTATCAATAATGTTAAAGTTGATGATGTTATTGAGACTAACAATACTAATGAAGATGTTGATATTGTTCCTAGTGAACCAGGTGTTCCCAAAGCTTATCCAACCATTCGTGATCACCCACATGACCAAATTTAGGAGAAATTGGAGTGGGTGTCCGGACAAGGTCAAGGTTTGATGAATTCTCTCATTGTGCCTTTGTCTCTACTATTGAGCCAAAGAACATCTAAGAAGAAAATGAAGATAGCTCTTGGATCGTGGCAATGGAAGAGGAATTCATCCAATTCGAAAGGAATGAAGTTTGGGAGTGATGTGTCCATATTTTATACTATTTCCATATCATTATTCCATTGCATCTCATGCCATTTTCGCATCCAAATCCCTCATTTTACTGCGATATTGCATTTCTGACGATATTTTCGAGTTTCGTAGTGTTTTGTCAGTTTTCAGGGATTTTGGATTGATTTGGGACCCCGCTTGGGTATGGACACATCCGACGTGTTCGTGAGCTCATTGGCGAGGCTCTGGAGGATTTTGCCTCACTTCTGGAGCCATTGGAGGAGAAGAGAGAGAGCAGGAGAGAGAGAGAGAGAGAGAGAGAGAGAGAGAGAGAGAGAGAGAGAGAGAGAGAGAGAGAGAGAGAGAGAGAGAGAGCCCAGCAGTCCCAGCAGTTTCCCAGAAAATACTCGGTCCGAGCAGCTCAGCTGCTCGACCGAGCCATTTCAGTTTGAGAAGAGAGCTGATACGGGCTGGCTCGGACCGAGCAGTTCAGCTGCTCTGTCGAGCAGCCTCAATTTCCCTAAGCCGAAGCAAGCCACGACGCAGCCCGAGCAGCCGACCGAGTCGACGCCTACTCGGACCGAGTAGAGCTTACTCGGTCCGGGTAGGCTGAGCAACGTCTTCGAAGATTTCTGTAGTGCGCGGTCGAGCAGCTCATCTGCTCGGCCCGAGCCACCGAACGAGCAGCTCATTATTCGACCGAGTCACCTACTCGGTCGGCAACTCAAGGGTCATTTTTGGAAAGTTTTGAAAGGCCGTGATGCACGCGATCTGGGGAGCGACTGAAGCTGGAGCTGGCATGCGACAGAGGAAAAGCTTTCCATTAGGGATTTTGAATAGTTTTTCGATAGAGAGCTGGGCGATTTTGTGTGGATTCAGAGATTAATTTTTGTAATGTGATTTTGGATCTGATACTTGAGATTATTGCACTTATTTTGGATTGTTCTTGCGTTTTGGAATTTGAGATTATTTCTGGATTTGCAATTCCTATTGAATTCTCGCTATAAGTCTTTTAGCCCTAATCCTTTGATTACTATAATGTTTTCTTCTCTGAGAATGATATTTTTGTCTGTCACTATTGCCATGAGTGAGTAGATTCATTCTAGGGTTGATGGGTTAGACCTAGGATTCTAGGGGGAAAATGTAGACCTGGATCCCTACATTGAATTGGGGACTTAGGGTGTCATGTCCCGCTTCCCAAGTGTGGAAGGCGAGACGTGACGAGGTCCGCTCAGATGTGGAGCTGTGAAGCTGCAGTCTGATAAGCGTCTGTAAAAAAATACAAATCATGACAGGTCCTTGCATTGCGACGAAACAACAACAATAATAAAGCAAATAAAAGAACATCCACCAACAACATCCAGAAATTATTCTAACATCACTAAGCAGTCACAAAAGTATAAGTCTGAACAATAGGCCTAAAGCATGGCCGAAACAAAAGTAAAGAGAGTCACCGGCTGAGACTAAGGGTGGGACTGGAAACCTCGAACTGAACGTCAGCAACCTGTCGTCCTCTGCAACTAAATCCGGCTCAAAACCTGACATGTGACACCCAAAGAGAAAAGGGCACATGTCAGCAAAAGTCTCCCAAAAGAAAGCAGATAACTTTTGTGCAAGGATACGAATAAAATAAAGCGACTAGCAGTTCTAAATATAATGAAATGGCATGACATTTAAAGAATGCAACAATTTAAGATGACATGATGACATGCATGCACGTCGTAGCAGAAGCTACGAAAAACACTGTTTCATGAGTCACGAACATTATCATTTCACGAACATTATCATTTCACGATGTGCACAGGATTTACGCCTTACGGCTGAAGTTTCTGATTTGGCATACTTCTACACTGAGTGGTAGCTTAACCCTACCCCAATCCCAGAGTTTACGCCTTACAGCTGAAGTGGCTGTAGGGGCACACTTCTACGCTGAGTGGTCGCTTAACCCTACCCCTCCACGTGTATCGAGCCAGGGTTTCCCAAGTATATGAGCT
Organism: Scilla litardierei; assembly: GCA_030789695.1. Taxonomy (NCBI): domain Eukaryota; kingdom Viridiplantae; phylum Streptophyta; class Magnoliopsida; order Asparagales; family Asparagaceae; genus Scilla; species Scilla litardierei. The sequence goes on along the minus strand of JAULAV010005035.1, from coordinate 1,121 downwards.
AGCTTTTGGATCACGAGCCAGGAAGTGTTTTTCAATATGGCATAGGGGTGTGCCCGCAAAGCAGGTGCCTAGCCTCAATCATTTCAATAAGTGTAGCGTGTGCTACGTAATCACGATGAAACATTAGATGCATGCAATGATATGGCAATGAGCAGATAATTTGCGTACCGTTAATTGAAATTAAACATGGCATGGTAGCATGAATGTAATCATGATGAAGGTGTCGGATCTAGCTTCGTTGTCAAGCTAGATCTAAAAAGTGTCGTCTAGGCAGCTACCATTTCACTGCCTAGTCTCTTTTACGCTACTGTACAAAATGGCCTAAGACGTGGCCTAAACAGAAAGCTGGCAAGTATTACTTGCCTGAACCAACCAAGTTAAGATCCGTTCAATCAGTCTGAGTCTACCTATGTGTTCAAAACGCAGTCCAGCCTACAGCCCCAATTTATTAATCTTGATTAGTGAATCACAAACAATCAGAAGTTACCAATTTTTAGTTGATTAACAGGCAAATAGTGATTCCTACGGAGCGGGATCTTACCTCAACATGACGCGAGAGCTACTCTGACGTCGGGTAGCGACGTCAGGGGTTGAATTCCGGTTTCGCGAACGGTACGGAACGACCGGTTCTCTGTCAAAAAAATACATGCACGAATGAGTTCGTAATGACGGACTAGAATTATTAGATAAATCCTAAAACATCTAATGATCCGATTTTAATCAAGTTTTCTATCCAAGATGGGTTTCATATCAATATCCATGATCTTTAACAACTAACACATTAACTACATCGAGCTGCTAGTTCGATAACACACAATAAATATTATTAAGCAACCTAGGCTACGTGCTAACTAAAGTTGTGTAAACGAGTTAACAACCCTATAGATCATCATGTTAACATCGATATATCAAAGTTACTAATTGATCATCACCCAATACGGGTTCCAAAATTAATAGCAACAGATATAAAGGTGCTATAACGAATGTCACTAACCGTAGCGAAGAGATGATCCCACGAAGCTACCAGGGGTCGTCGTGAGTCGACTAAGGCTTGAGGGATGTCGTCGCGGCACGAAGGAAGTCGACAGTAATCCGAGAAGCTCTCACATGTCGCAGCCTTG